>JAJPUD010004967.1:85595-117409 GCA_023553655.1 Myrmecobius fasciatus | reverse complement strand
GTGAGAGCTCTCTTCTGCTTCTTGCTCATGATTTAAAGTTGGGATATTGGTCAAAAGCAGAGAAAACTGCAACAATTTGTATGTGCCCTGGGGCAGTTTGCCTAGTTGACTTCCGGGTGTGAGGCTGGCCTGGCTAGATTCGCACTAGGACAACGTTTTCAGCTGCTCTTGATCCACCCTTTACCAAAGGCAGATCTGCCAAAGCACCTGCCTGCAAGCAGAGCAAAGTGGCCCAGGTGTCCCCCAGGGGCTTCCTGGGTGCCTAAAATCCACTCCTCTATTGCAGCCCTGACTTCCGTCCCTGCTGGACTCTGATTGCGACCAGAGGCCGATTTCCCCTGAGGCTAACCTTCTCTGGAGTTCTTTCAAGGTAGATTTTTGATAGAAGTGTGTTGTAGTCCAAATGGTTGGCGGAGCCCTCACTCAAAAACCAGTTCGGAGGCTCACTTTGTCTGGGTCTGAGGGAAGGTCCCAGGAGTTCACAGAGAAGGCTGTCTGCAGTTCGCCATCTTGGCTCCGCCCCTATGTTTTCTTAAAGTGTGGAACATAAACCTTTTTTTTTCTTGGGCCATGATTTTGTGGTAGTCTGATGACTATTTGGTTTTCTCTCAAACTCTTTCCCAAGTAGTTTGTTTCTGATAGCATATAACAAAATTTCTTATTTCTTATTTTTAAAATCTTAATTCTAATGTTTCTTGCTTTGTGGAATAATTTCTGTCTGGTCTGTTCTCATTTTCAGAAATCTATTTCATGAGTAAAATTTACTACTTTTACTTCAAAGCTATTAATTATTCTTTCCATTCTTTACTCCCCAGATCTCATTTCATTTAAAATAAGAGTATGTATCTCTTACTTATTTTGCCCAAGACATTATTTTCTTTAAAGTTTTTCTTGGACTTAGTATGGGATATCTCTTCTGGGTTCAGTTCTTGAGCTTTTCTCAATCTATAATATTCCATCATTGTATTTGGCATTTTCTTATGTTTTATTCATATCCCAGATTTATTTTTTTTGTTTCTGAATTGGTGTTATGTGTTTAGTTAAGTTCCTGTCACCTCCTGCAATCTTGGATAGTATGGGGAGACCTTATTTGGTCTTTGATATAGAGGTTAAGATTAATTCCAGGTCTCTGCAAGAACCTCAGGTTATGGCCCAGATTTTTGGTAATGATTTAAGTTTTACCTCCTTTTCCCCGTTTATAATCAGGGATTCATTGATTTTTTTTTTGTTTTTGTTTTTATGTTTAAATTAAATAGCATTTATTTTCTTCTATTCCCATCTTCTCTAACTTAAAGAACAAAAAAAATCATATCCTCATTAAGATGTGCACAATTTAAAAAAAAACAAATTTTGAAAGTGTTTGTTTCATTATACAGCTTTAATTTATCATACTTCTGTCAGGAATTGGGGAGCATAGTTCATTAGCATTCTTCTAGAATCCAGAATTTAAAATGTTTGCTTAATTAATTTTGTTGTTAATTTATACATTGTTTACTTGGTTCTGCTTACTTCACTGCATCAATTCATATAAATCTTTCTAGGTCTCAACTTTTTCTTTATCTCTTTATTTTCTTTTAATGTGGAACTTGGAATCGGATGCTTCCCTTGCTATGACCCTGACGAGCAAACAAAATATTGTTTCCATCGTTCTCAAGCCTCTTGCCAGATCTTAGATGCTCTGCTGCTCTGTCCCTTTCTCCTTTTATGGTTCTCCTTTTGACTCTTACATTAGCTGTCTTTGAGCTTGGTTTCCTTGGTCTAAGACTATTCCTGTTTTGGGCTGTGGTTTAGGTGGCTATCTTGGCAGTGTGCTGCCTGAGGGCATACATACTCTCCATCTCTCATTGTTACTTGGGATTCATAGGCATTGGGTTTGATTTGGGTTGCTTGGGCTTTGCTCTGATCTTGTGTACTCTTGTGGTACAAAAGTATTTGCATACTGTTTTTAGCCTAGATTGGCCTGTGTTAGCTTAGAGCCACCATGGCATTCAGGCAGTTTTCTTATGGGATCTTGAACTGGGTAGAGGACTTTATACCCTTATTTTGGGCACATCATCATTCTTTTTTGATGGATTTTTATAGCTTTATTGGAGTTTTTATAGGGGATCTGGTGTTCACTGTTTCCAAATCTGCAAACTTCTTAGCTCCAAGGATATTAAATAGGCAAAGGAGAATGATCTTTGATTATAAAGAACAGAAGAAAAACAACAACAAAACAACCACAAAGGAGTTACTCCTCACTAAAGAGACAGACAATAAGATAACATTTCATTATCCTTATATTTTCAACTTACCAGAATCACGTTTGAAAATAGGAACAATTCTTCCTCACTCCTTCAGCACCTCTCTTTGTCTTCAACTATAAAATGGGTATAGTATTTACTTCAGATTGTTGTTGGGAAGATCAAATGAGATAATATTTGCAAAGTATTTAGGAGAGTTCCTGGCACCTTTTACACTTTCCAATGGAGAGATGTCTCAGCAATTGCATCTACATTTCATGTCCTAGGTTGCAGTTATTCTGGTCCTAGTGATTTGAAAAACATAAAGTCAGTTAAATAATATCTTACTTTTTATCTAGAGTAATAATTCCCTATTATTCTTGTGCTTTTATAATTTAAAGATATTCTCTGACAGAACAAAAATAGAAATCAACATAACAGTTGAACATTTTAGTCTTGTCTAGTTTGTTATAATTATCTCATCCAACTTAAGCATCAGCTTTGTATAATCTTTTCCCCCAATATAGGAAATAAATCTCTTTTTTATACAACATGGTCTATTAAATAGAGCACTGGACTGGGAAACATTAAGTTCAATCGTTTTAATCATGTCTGACTCTGTGACCCCATTTGGGCTTTTCTTGGCAAAGATTCTGAAGTGGTTTAGTGTTTCCTTCTCCAGCTTATTTTGCAGATGAGGAACTGAGGGAAACAAAGCTACATGGCTTGCCTAGGGTCACACAGCTTGTAATAAGTGTCTGAATCCAGATGGGAACTCAGATTTTCCTGAGTCTAGGCCCAGTGCTTTATCCAGTGGGTCACCTAGCTACCCTGGAATCAAAGAGCTGGGTTCAAATACAACCTCAGATACTTTTGAGTTACACAGCCACCAGTATAATTTAAACTTGGATCTCTATGATAACGTCTTAATGATCTCCCTTTTTCAAGCCTCTTCCAACTGCAATTCATCCTCCAAAGATTCCAAAATGATTTTTCTAAAGTGCATGTCTGATTATTTCATGCCCTTCTGCTTCCTGCACCATCTCCTACCACTCAGTAAACTCCAGTGGCCTTTCATTATTACTAGAACTAATGATAAACTCTGGGATTTGCATCTCTTAACAACTTGAATCCTTCTTTCCTCTCCCTGACCTTTGCCATATAACTCTCCTCCATATACTCTGTAATCCATTCGTGCTGTTCTGTTTTATATATAATTTCCTGATTCAGTACCATATTTTTGTCTGTCCCCTATGCCTAGATTGTACTTCCCCTGTTTTCTCTCAAGAATTAGTTCAAACCATACCTTCTACATAAAGATTTTTCTGATCTCCCTTCAGAATCTAATACATTTCCTCCTAAAACTATCATATATGTTCATATGTGTGTACGTTTATATTCACATTGCCTTAGATATCATTCAAATGTTCTTGAGGGAAAGTGCCATTGCATCTTTGTCTCTGTATTACTAACATTTTTCCATGTGTTAGGTACATAGGTAGTCATTAATATGTACTTGTCATTTGCTTGAATGATGGATTGACACTGCTTAACTACAAACCACATGAACTCTCTGAACCTCAATTTCTTCATTGATTAAATGAGAACAATTACTTACAAGGTTGCTATGAAGATCAAATGAATTTGTAAAACGTTTAATGCTTTTTAAACTATCTTAATGTGATCTGTTATTATTTTTAACTGATGTAATTGTCCCAGGATTCTGAAATCTGACTCTTTAAGGGTTTACATCAAGGGTCTTGTTTTTGTTCATTATACAAATCTGAGACTTTGGGGTTTTGTTTCACCAAATAAGTAGAAATGAAATAATTCTTCAATCAATGTATCTTAATTATAGCATTACTAAATTGAATCAATACCTCAACTGTAATGGAGAGATAAAATTAAGGATAAATTGATACAAAATAAGGTAATTCAAAATAAGGAAATATTAACATTTCTCACACATTTGCTGAGAATATATTCACAGACACACAATCTCCTGTAACTGGTAACCTACCTGAATTTAATCTTTAAAGAAAGAGATCTGCTGTTAGCTGATGCCAATTAATAGTTATTTGTCAAGCACATAGTAGAAGCAAAGTATTAATGTAAAGAGAATGGAAATTTGTTCAGTTCACAGTTTCTTTAATTTTGTTTGAAATAGGAAAAAAAAGTTAATGCCTTAGAATGTCTGAATGTTTTTTTTTTAACTATAATCTGATTTAATAGAAGTAACCAAGTGATTTGTTTTAACTCTTTGATAATGGCTAGCTATGAATTCACCCAAATCAATTGTAGGATTTAGAACCTACTTTGTATTTTTTTCCTTTTGTTTTTGATGTTAACCAGTTGTTCTGTCCTAACCGACAAATGAGCATGAATTGTCCATGAATCAAATGCTCACAAAAGACTATGGGATTAATTTGAATATGTTAATATTGTAGCTACCATGATGAAGGGTTAATGGTTAAGGATTCATACCACAATGAAATGGAATTTCAGAAAAAAGATACAAATGAACAAAATTCCAGGTACATGCTTAGCAATTTAATATTTCTAGCTAATGTACACATGTTAATTCTATTTACTAAAAGAAATCCAGAAGCAGGCCTAGTCGTATTTGATGTGAAATGGTTTAGATTATAGTAATAGCCACAAAACCAGTTTAATTATAAATAAACAAATAGACCTGCATCAGAAGAATTGGTTTTTCAAAAAGATCTCATGTTCATATATAACTAAGGAAAATTGGCCTTGAAGTGTTCAACATCAGTTGTGACATATTGTTCAGCTTTTTGAACACTTTCTTCCCCCTTTCCTCTTTAATCCTTTTTATATGATTGTTGATATATAAGATTTTACATATCATGTAAGCCTTTTTATGTAAATATTGATGTTTTTGATATCTTCTCCTGTTTCCTGAACTCTTCCTACTAACAAAGAAAATGTTAAGCATAGATAAAGCAATCAAGTCTGACAGTGTCTACTACATCTCTTCCATAGACCCTTACCTGATTGGAGTGACATGTTATATTTTTATCCTCAAAGTATCTTGATTTATCTTCTACACTTCCACATTCCTTCCTTCCTATTGTCTCATTGAATTTTCACCTCCTAATCGTATGTATCTTTTTGTAATTAAAGAGAACAAAAATTTCTTTTTCTCTTTTTTATTATAGCTTTTTATTTGTATAACATATGTATGGGTAGTTCCCCAACATTGATCTTTACAAAGCTTTCCATTAAAAATTTTACCCCCAGTCCCCTCCCTTCCCCTAGATGGAAGGAAGTCCACTACATGTTAATAATGTTGAAATACTTGACAAGTTGTGCAAGAAAAATCCTATCTACAAGAAAAAAAAAGAAAATCAGAGAAAGGAAACACAAGGCAAGCAAACCTCAATAGAGAGCATGAAAATGTTATGTTGTGGTCCACATTTCACATCCCTCTCTCTGTGTGTATATGGTTTTCTTCACTGAACAATTGGAACTGGTTTGAGACAATTCTTTGTTGCAGAGAGCCATGTCCATCAGAATTGATCATCATGTAATACTGTTGTTGCCATGTATGATGATCTCCTGGTTCTGCTCGTTTCACTCAGCATCAGTTCATGCAAGTCTCTCCAGGCCTCTCTGAAATCATCCTGCTGGTTGTTTCTTACAGAGCAATAATATTCCATAACATTCATATACCATAATTTATTCAGCCACTATCCAATTGATGGGCAACCATTCAGTTTCCAGTTTCTAGCCACTACAAAAAGGGCTGCCAAAAACATTCTTGCACATGTGAGTCCCTTTCCCTCCTCTAAGATCTCTTTGGGATATAGGCCCAATAGAAACACTGCTCAAAGGGTCAAAGGGTATGTACAGTTTGATAACTTTTTGAGCATGGCTCCAAATTGCTCTCTAGAATGGCTGGATCCATTCACAGCTCCACCAACAATGTATTAGTGTCCCAGTTTTCCCACATCCCCTCCAACATTCATCATTATCTTTTCCTGTCATTTTAGCCAATCTGACAGGTGTGTAGTGGTACCTCAGAGTTGTCTTAATGTGCATTTTTCTGATCAATAGTGATTTGGAGCAACTTTTCATATGACTAGAAATAGTTTTAATTTCATCATCTGAAAATTGTCTGTTCATATTCCTTGACCACTTATCTATTGAAGAGTGGCTTGAATTCTTATATATATGAGACAATTTTCTATATATTTTAGAAATGAGGCCTTTATGAGAACAACAATTTCTGATGTCGTTCTATAGTTACGGAAAAATATGAAGGTTGATGATTTTTCCTGATTCTTCCTCCCTTTCTTCCCCATCAGAAGTAGTATAAGTAGATATTTCAGAGAAAATCAGCATAAAGATGTGATTGCTCTAATTTTGGACTCAGCAGCTGTGTTGAGGGGATGATCTATGAATTGGAATCAGAAGATCTGAGGCTGCATCTGGGTTCTGTTGCTTACAAGGTCATCTAATGAAAGATTATGGGCTTAGAGTCAAAAGACTTTGGCGGTGTGTAATTTATTTATACATTTTAGAAGTTTGACACTAAAATCCCTAAAGATTGGTTCTCTGATCTAAGATCACATAAATAAGTGGCAGAATTGACATTTGTTTCCAGGATCTCAGATACCAGATCTAGCACTCATTCTCCTGAACTATCTCAAATTAAATTTTACAGAAAAGGAAACTGAGGACATAAAGAGGAAGTTACTTATAAAAGAACAAAAGGCAGTAAGTAAAAGAGTCAGAATTTTAAATTCCCTCCTTGCAGATTTAGTATTCTTACCATTACATAATTAAGTCCCCCATTTTACCTCTCTAGAACTTCTTGAGCCTCCTCTAAAATGAAATTGTTAAATGAGACAGCATCTAAAGTCCTTTAAGGTTCTAATATCTTATTTTTTAGGTTGATGTTCTTTTAAATCTTGCATGATAAATGTTCTCACAGAGGAAGTATAATAATTTAAAATAACATGTGCCTTCAGTTAATGCTCAGCAAACAAAGAAGTATCACAGGTAAAGAACTTGAAGAAATCTCAGATTCTATCTAGTCCAACCTTCTCTTTTTTATTTTGGTTTTTATTAAAGCTTTTTATTTTCTTTTTTAAAAATTTTATTTTATTTTCAAAACATATGTATGGATAATTCTTCAACATTAACCCTTACATAGCTTTCTGTTACGAATTTTTCCCCCCAACTCCCCACCCCTCCCCTAGATGGCAGGATATCCACTACATGTTAATTATGTTAAAATACTTGACAAATAGAATATATGTATACATATTTCCAAACTTATCATTGTTGTGCAAGAAAAACCGTATCTACACGAAAGACATATCAGATAAAGGAAACACAATGTAAGTGAACATCAATCAAGCGTATGGGAATGTTATGTTGTGGTCCACATTTCACATCCCTCTCTCTGGGTGTATATGGCTTCCTTCAGTGAACAATTGGAAGTGGTTTGAAACATTTCATTGTTGAAGAGAGCCATGTCCATCAGAATTGATCGTCTATTGTTGTTGCTGTTTATAATGATCTCCTGGTTCTGCTCATTTCACTCAGCATCAGTTCATGCAAGTCTCTCCAGGCCTCTCTGAAATCGTCCTGCTGGTCGTTTCTTACAGAGCAATAATATTCCATAACATTCATATACCATAATTTATTCAGCCATCCTCTAATTGATGGGCATCCCTTAAGTTTCCAGTTTCTAGCCACTACAAAAAGGGCTGCCACAAACATTCTTGCACATGTGGGGCCCTTTCCTTCCTTTATGATTTCTTTGGTATATAAGCCCAATAGAAACACTGCTGGGTCAAAGGGTATGCACAGTTTGATAACTTTTTGAGCATAGCTCCAAATTGTTCTCCAGAATGGCTGTATCCATTCACAGGTCCACCAACAATGCATCAGTGTCCCAGCCATCCCACATCCCCTCCAACATTCATCATTATCTTTTCCTGTCATTTTAGCCAATCTGACAGGTGTGTAGTGGTACCTCAGGGTTGTCTTGATTAGCATTTCTCTGATCAATAGTGATTTGGAGCACCTTTTCATATGACTGTAAATAGTTTTAATTTCATCCTCTGAAAATTGTTCATATCCTTTGACCATTTATCGATTGGAGAATGGCTTGAATTTTTATAAATATGAGAAAATTCTCTATATATTTTAGAGATGAGACCTTTATCAGAACCCTTAAATGTAAATATGATTTCCCAATTTATTGCTTCCCTCCTAAACCTTTTTATTTTCAAAACATATACAAGGATAATTTTCAACATTCACCCTTGAAAAATCTTGTGTTCCATTTTTCCCTTCTTTCCCCTCATCCCCCTCCCCTAGATGGAAATTATTCCAATATATGTTAAACATTTGCAATTCTTCTATACATATTTCCACAATTACCAAGTTACACATGAAAAATCAGATTAAAAAGGAAAAAAAAAGAGAAAGAAAACAAAATGCAAGCAAACAACAACAAAAAGAATGAAAATGATATGTTGTGATCCACAACGTCCTCTGTCTGGGTGCAGATGGCTCTCTTCATCACAAGACCATTGGAATTGTTCTGAATCATCTCATTGTTGAAAAGAGACACATCCATCAGAGTTGATCATCAAATAACCTTGTTGTTGCCTTGTACAATGATCTCAACTTCTCTTTTTACAGAGAGGAAAATTGAGGTTCACTTACTTATCCATGAATCAAATGTTTCTTTTAGAAGCTTAAAGCAACTGCAATGCTCTTTGAAATTGGCTTTGCTACTTTATGGCCCTTAATCAGTACCTTATACTTTCTCATGTCCCTCCCACCAGTCTTGTTTTCAAACTTTCATACATCTTGCTTACTGCCATATTTGTGATAACTTGGGCCCAGTTAGGGCCCAGCTAGGTAGTACAGTGGATAGAGCCAAGCCTAGAGTAAGGAAGATTCATCTTCATGATTTCAAATCTGGTCTGATACTTACTAGTTGTATGACCCCGGACATGTCACTTTATCCTGTGTAAGGCCCAGGGCTTGTAGCCAGCAGGAACGCAGGTGACCATCTGGGGGCTGAAAGGCTGAGCACAGAGTGTGACAGAACACTGCTGATATGGCAGTGCTGATACAGCAGAACACCGGGACGGAGGATCGTAGAGCCTAAGTCACGTAATAGATGTTCTGTATATTGCACATGACCTGCAAGTACTGCACACGGCTTGCAGGCCGGTGCCCTATCAAAGCAGGCCAGCTCAGACCTGAGACCTTCGGGGTGGGACACGATTGGTTCGCTGTGGCATGGGCGGGGAAGGACGAGTAGGATAAAAGAGGAGGCTACAGGGGGAGGAGAGACTGCTGCTGCTGCTGCCATAGAGGCCGCCACCATTAGCTTAAGATAGGACAAGATGTAATGGTAGAACCTAATAAAGATAAGCATATCCCCATGTCCTGTGGTGAACTGTGAAGTTTCTTCCAGTGGAGGCTGGAAGCTGGAGACGTCCGAAGCCTGTAGAGGTAAGTACATCTTACCCTTAATTGTAACGCTGGTCGTTACAATCCTGCTTGCCTCAGCTGCCTTATCTGTAAAAAGAGCTGGAGAAGGAATTGGCAATTCACTCCAATATCTTGCCCCAAAAGTCCCAAATGGGGGTCACAATGGTTCAGATATAAATGAACAACAACAAGAAGGGACCAGTTAACAAAGAAAACTTTATTTGGGTTCTTCCTTGGCCTAGCCTCTGCAGGATAGGTTATGTTCAGGGAAGAGTAGTATCTATGGTATGAGGACTGCAAAGCCCTTTCACAACTTCTTTCTACCTTTGGTATCAACCTGTTACACATAACTTTTACCTGTGGCTTAAAAAAGCTTTAGCCTGTGCAGTGGCCAAATGCTGATAAGTTGTTGCAGTGAAGGGGAGTGCTGTGAAGCTTGAATAGGTTTTACAATCAAAACTAATCTAGTCAGCAAGCTTGCATGCCAATCAAAAGATTCATGTTAATGTGATTGCCACTTTCAAGAAAATATCACACCACCATCATCAGTACCTATACTTTCGCCATGAAAAACCCTGATGAAATCAAAGATAATTTTAAAAAGATGTGGAGACCCTTATTATCAATGTGCTAAAATAGGAAAAGCTTATTTTTCTGGGTAACTTTAATGCTCAGATGACCAGACATGGCAAGGAATCCACAGCAGGAATGGAAATGGAAATACCAACAGTAGGGGTCACTTACTACTGAAGACTTGTGTGTCTCATAACCTTCTCATAACAACACTGTTTTCTGTTTACCTAAATGCAATAAAGCTCCATAGATTCACCTTCACAGGAAACATTGTCATTTAATAGATTATGTCATTGTAAAGAGAAGAAACAGGCAGGATGCAAAAATGATGAAGGAAATATTTGGTGCAGAGTGCTGGACTGATCATAGACTTATTCTCTTCAAGCTAAATATTTGCATTCAACAAAAATGGTGGGCCAAAGCAAAATGATCACCAGAAGACTTAATGTCAAGAGGTTACAGCACTTCTCAGAGTGGGAGTAGTTGCTAACTTGGAGGGAAAGTTGACCCCACACACATTTGGCAATAATGAAGCAGTGGGCAGCTTTCAGAGATTTGGTGTAGAGCACTGCATTTTTTCTTCTGGGTCAGAACATATGCAAACATCAAAACTAGTTTCACAAAAATGATAGGGAAATTCACAGGCCGGTGAATGAAAAATGAAAGTTCCACAAGGTATACTAACAGGATAGTTCACCTATTTCTAAGAAGGCAGAATTTAATTCCATCAAAAGTAAAGTACAAATGAAGCTTAGAGAAATGCAGGATTCTTAGCTCAGTAAGAAGGCAAATGAAATTCAGAGTAACAATCCAAAGTGCTTTTATTATGCTCTGATGGCAGTTTTTGGGTTAGAGAAATATGGCATCTCAAATACTCAGTGCTGTTGAAGCCATATTGATTAGTAACAAGGATATGATCCTGGAAAGATTTTCATAGTGTTCTCAAAAGACCATTGTCAATCAATGCTAAAGCCATTGAACATATATGTCAGGTTGAAGTCAATCTCTCTCTAGACACATTTCCAAATGAAGATGTGGTTTTGAATGCCAATAAGCTCTTTTCATTTGGCGAAGTACCTGTTACTGATTCTCTTACAATTGAGATTTACAAGGTGTGTGTGGGTCCACTGATAATAAAAAAAGCTGACTAAAATTTATATGGCAAGTTATATGGCAAGAGGAGATTTTGTCCAGGAGTTTAAGGGTATATCTATAGTCTATCTCTATATAGGTAAAAGGAATAGATTGTCCCATGACAATCACAGTGGGTGTCTCTCTCTTTTAGTCACTGTTGACAAGATTCTTAGCAGATCTCTTCTTATTAGGCTAAACCTTCATCTAGAAGATGTCCATTTACCAAAGAGACTGTATGGCTTCAGAAAGTGCCAAGGAGTTGTTGATATAGTGTCTTCTACCAGGCAACTCCAGAAGAAATGCTAATAACAGAACAGTGGTCCATACACAAACTATTTTTCTGGGTGTTAATGTTAGGCAAAAATTAGCATAAGCAGCAGAGAATCAATTCAAATCTTGTTGAAATATAGCTTCAGAACCTATATTGAATACATAATCGTCTGAAAACAAATAAAAAAAATCATTAACTAACACTCCCTCTACTCTAGCTTTGGCTTGTAGCCTTTTCAAATTGAGGGATTTACCATCAGTGCAGCTGATGTTTTGTAGTTCTGATCAAGGTCCTTGATACTGTCAATCATGAGGGCTTATGGGAAATTATGTCAAAATTTGGTTGCCTAGATTTCATCTGTGTTGTATATTAATTTTATGATGGCATGCTTATCTGGATTCTGGGTAATGAATAATGTGGACAATGCTCTTATATTTTCCTCTTCAACAGTGGTGTGAAATGAGATTGTATATTGTCTTTCATGCTTCTTAATATGATGTTTTTAATCATGTTGTCCAATGTCCTCAATGAGGATGAACACAGTATCAAAGTCAAATAGTATCAAATAGAATAAAAGTATCCTAATTATAGCAATTGTCATCAAACAACCCCTCCTCTCCCTCCAAGCCACAAACCACCACAGTCAGGAAAGAGCCCTGGCAATACTTAATCTTCTTTGTTTCTTTGTTTCTTTCTTTTTTTCTTCCTTCCTTCCTTCCTTCCCTATCTGGGCACCATTAGCTGTGAAGTTAATCTTTATTATTAATACTAATCTTAACTAACCTAAAAAAAATGACTTTCTAATCGTGGGGGTTTCAGGCTGTAAAGTAAATCATGGGGAAGATATTTTGTGCAACAAACCTTTTGCACTCACACTACAAAGAACTTTTTACATAGGAATACAGTCCAAACCCCAAAAGGATTATTATTAGGGAGTCAAATAGCAACTAAAAGTAAGTGTGCTTTTAAATTACTCTATCTTATAGGCAATTTATTCATAAGATCACAGTTTCATTGTTATGTTTGGAAATGTTTCTACAAGTCATTCCCACAGATATTCCTGGGTATTCCTTACCCGGTGGCATAAATAGAAAATTCATATTTGAAATGTACTCTGGCTCTAAGGAGGGAAAGGGTGGAATTAGCAGACATTATCACAAAGTATACTATTTTGAATGTATAGAATGTCCTGAATTTTTCCTGGTTTGCAAAAAGAATTTAAAATTTATGCCCATAGATTTGTCAGTTTAAAATTGTGGGCTGTGGATGTGCATTAAGCCAGGAGAGTAAAATATTGAAAGCAGCAATCGAGGGGAATTGTAATACATCAACATCAAAGGCATCATTCGCACTTTATAAATTCTGCAGAGATTTTAACCAGTCTCATTTGTGAATTTCAAGGAGCTCTGCATATTATCTTTTTTCCTAGATATTTAGGCAGTATGACAAATTATATTGTTTTTCTGTCACTTTAGGGGACAGATTGTCGATGAACAAGCTGTAAATAATGTAATATCCTTAATAAATAACTGTAGACAAATCACATTGGAAACCAGGATAGGAAAAAGAGGTGATAGGTGGTCGATGACTCATTCCAAACTAATAAGGAAGCATGTAGATAAAACAATCTTTATTCCCTCACTGAGGGGATTTCATTACAACTGTGTTTATTCCAAAGTATTGTTGGTGTAACAGTTTCACTGGCATAGGCCAAAGTCATCTTGAAGGGAAAATACAGCATTAAATATTGGAGCAGATAATAATTTCTGACACTTCAAGAAATAAGCATTTATATAATTTAGTTAAAGCACATGTGGATAATGATAAGGATGTCTTAAAATACTGTATAAAATCAGGGGGATAAACATGAAAGCTTTGTGTTTGTGTGTATTCATGTGTTTTAATTGCCAGAGATGACATTCCAGGAAATCTTTGTGTTTTTGTTTTCCAAGAGCCAAAACAAAGATCTGTTTGAAGCTTGCTTAGGGAATCTGGCCACTCTTCACATTCCTTAGCAGTAAACTCAGAATGAGCCTGATTAAATTGTATATGATTATATTATCACTTTTAAATATGTCAAGGGACCAAGTTTTGGTATATTGTGGAATATCAGTGTTCTCTTCCCATCAGATAGCAGAGGAAAACTAATTAGGAAAAATCCCTTCTCTCAGAGATTTGTAGAAGCATTTCCTAATTGGTATATATGTTTCCCAAAGCAGCATGCCTGACACAATACAGTTTGGGGAACTGACTTTATCATTAGTTCACTGTCTACTGCACTTCTTCTGTCCTCTCTTTCAAGACATTTAATGTGAGTTATCGACTGTTTATGTTAAAGCTAAAAATATTATTCTGTAAAGAATAATTTTGTGAAGTTCTGCAAAGAAGGAAGAACAATTGGCAATTTGGTAGTTGGTTCTGTTTTTGCTTTTACCTCTATTTACTGAAATGTTTGGTCTGAATCTATGATTCCAGCAGCATGAGAACTGCTAGGGTGGGGACTCTTGCCCCTCCTGTAGCTCAGCAATGATCTAAAATATTATGTGGCATTTGCCTATGGTCACATAGCTAGTATGATTCAAAGGCAGGACTTGAATCCAGGTCTTCAGATTCCAAGTGTGGATTTCTCTTCACTTTTCCATATTGCTGCTAATCTGTGTAAGAAGGCTTTTTGTTTTCATTACAGATAATTAGCAAATGGAGTGTATTTCTTAAACTTGGCTCCTCAGGTGTGAAATATAAGACTTGTGAAATTTAAACACATTTGAGAAATCCAGAAAAACATACTTTTGTTTATTAGGAACTATAAGTAAGTCATACATTTTTAAACAAACACCTCACCTTGAAAATACAATAGGAACAGAAACATTATACCCAATAGGTGTATCCTTATACAGCTGATTGGAAATGGGAGTGAGGAAGAAAACAAACTTCATGTTTAAAAGCCCTGGCATCCTTTCCTGGTTGTTCTCATCCCTTTTAGTATTAAGATCTCTGAACAAAATAAATAGGGAATGGATAGAGAAGAAGTTCAAGTGGCTAAAATAATGAATAATCCCGAAGTACAGAGGAGGAACCGTGATCAGAAATATTTCCACCCTGAAATCAACTGCCACCAAACACATTAAAAAACCATAAAAATCTCAGGATGCTTTTATATGTTTTATAGAGTCCCTAACAGACCAAAATATAATCAGCATTTAAAAAAAATATATTGAAAATTTGTACTTTACATATTGAAAACTTAATTGACCCGGCCCCTTCAGCCCCTCCCTCTGATTCATTACTCCTACAGGAATCTCTATGTAAGATGGCTACTCTACAGATTTTATTTATGATACTCCAAACATAAAATTTCATTCCTCCTTACTTTCCTCC
Organism: Myrmecobius fasciatus; assembly: GCA_023553655.1. NCBI lineage: Eukaryota > Metazoa > Chordata > Mammalia > Dasyuromorphia > Myrmecobiidae > Myrmecobius > Myrmecobius fasciatus. Next base: position 102,343 of record JAJPUD010004967.1, on the reverse strand, counting down.
TTTTTAACTTTTTTTTCATTGTTAGAATATAAGCTTTTTAATGACAGAGACTGTCTTTCCACTTATATTTGTCTTTGACATTTAAGCACAGTGTCTGGCACATAGTAAATGCTTGTTGGCCAACTGCATGATAAGACCAACACTAGATTTGCTCAATGAGTATGAGGAGGTCCAGGAGAAAGATAAAAGCTTACTCCTTATTTGGGGACACAAGATTAATATATATATATGAATAGTCAAAATTAGCAGGAGAAACAGAATTAAGTACTAAATTGTGTGAGGCAGACAGAATATGAATTAAGAAAAGAGGGAGATCAATGTAGAGTGTCATACAATGTTGAAAGTGAAGGGAGTTGTTAGAAATAATCTAAATCAAATCCACTCACTAGAAAGAGAAAGAAATGAAACCATAGAAATTATAAGGTCAAATCAATTAATTGTGGATATTTAAGTTGGAATCAAAAGTCAACTGACTCTCAGTCCAGTCCTCTTTCAACTAAACCATATTTTTTATTTTTATTTATTAAAAAACATACTTTTTATATTCAGGACCATTGGAACAATGGAACAGGTAGGCGCTGGATCTGGAGTCAGTAAGACATCTTTAAAATATGATCTGAGGCAATTTCTAGCTGTGTGAGCCTAGGCAAGTCACTTCAGCCTCTCTGCTTCAATGTCCTCATCTGTAAAATGATCCAGAGAAGGAAATGGCACACCACTCCAGTATCTTTGCAAAGAAAATCCCAAAGGAGGTCACAAAGAACCAGATATGACTAAAACAACTCCGTGAACAATGAATAGGATTTGGATGCATGGGAAATAGTAGAGGCAGGAAGACTTAAATTCAAACCTGACCTCAGTGAATTCCTACTAGTTGTGTGACTCTGGGTATGTCACTTAACTTCTATTTGCCTCAGTTTTCTCTTTTTTCAAAATAGGAATAATAATAGTACCTACCCCTCAGGGTTGTTATGAGGATCAAATGAAATAATAATTGTAAAATGATTAGCACAGTGTTTAGCACATATTAAGTACAATATAAATGTTAATATTATTATTAAGTATCTTGAGGGCAGGACCTTTTTTCCAATTTCTTTGAATCAATATAGTTATTTGTTGAATCAAATAAAAGTAAAATAAGTGATTATTTTTTAGTTAAGAAAAACCTGTCTCTGAGAGAAAGCTTATCCCTCCTACCCTTTAAACACACATTTTTCAGCAGTACTAATAGAGCTCTGATTACATGCACACACACACACACTCATATATGCTGTACCTTGACTGACCTTTTAGGAGGAGTCAATTTTGGTCCATTCAGCAGGTAATGGAGCATTAAAAAAAGCAAGTCCACAAATCTTTAGTTCAGTTTTAATCCATTTGACTATATAACTCTCTAGCAACTGTTAAGGCTTATAATAGCCTTGTCCACATCTGAAAAGCAGAGATTTAGGTATAAAATCAATATGAGCAATCTAAACGTGTTTCTCAAATGAAAGCTAATCAAACCTGGAGTGAGTGGAGAGCTGGACTCTGAGGAGCAATAAGCAATGTTGTTACAATCTGATCAAGAAATCAGCTTGCTCAATGGGCCAGTCTATTATAGAGTCCATTGGAGCACACCCATGTTGCCATATAAATGTATGTATGCATTACTTCAATCTGCATCTCTCTGTTAAAGCCTAGAAGATATCAGCAAAAATGTAAACTATTAATGGATCCATCCAAATCTCTCTTCTCAACTTAGAATCGTAAGAGACTAGAGCAGGAGGAGTTTCTGGAAAACCATCTAGTCTAACTCTTTTGCCTTTTGCAAATGAGGAAACTGAGGGCAACAGATCAAAACAGACCTCATCAAAGTCCTACATCTATAGTTAGTAACCACTAGAATTAGATTGCATATCCTAGAATCAAAGTCAATGAATTTCAGAATTGGAAAGAGCCTCAGATGCCAACTCTACCTCCCACTTAGAAAAAGCTTCCCTTTCCTCATGTTCAGGAGTGATATTTGAGGAAGGAAAATCCTAAGTTCTCTATCTAGCCTCAGTGTAGTATTATTTGCTTTTTTTAAAAATAATTTTACTAATCTAGATTGATTTTCATTTTTTGATTTATTAAGCTATTAACTGATATCTCCATTGGGACAGCTTATCAAGAACAGTGCTTTTTTTTAAACCCAGTAGAATTCATATTTGGATTTTTTTTGTTATCCACACATAATGTCATGGTTTATAAAATTGGGGAGAGGATTTTTAGGATTTTGATGAATGGCCTAAAAAGTCTAAGTTTAGAATAGAAGTGCCAACATAAGCATAATTTGCTGATTATTGATAGATATTACTTAAGATATAGGGCTTATAGATAGACAAGCAATTATCAGGTATTGAAACCATAGATTTCTCCAACCTAAATGTTAAAACCCCCCAAAAAACCAGTAATGAAAGCTCAAAACAAATTCCTCAAGACACATCTATATCCAATATAATTAATTCCTATGCTAGCTTCACCCCCAAATTAAAAAAAAAACAAACATCTCCCTCTATAGGAGAGTGTTAAGAACATAGAATCAGTTTTTAAACATTAACTTGGCCGTTGATACTCTAAAATGATTTTATCCTTAGCCAGTAGCCCCAAAGTATATATCTAATGGATGAAGGAAATTGCAGTATATCTGTCTTTACAGTTTTATGAACAATGAAACCAGAAAGCAGAATGAAATTGAACCAAAATGGTTTCATAGGTTCTCCTTAGAGAGACAAAATATTAATAGAATTAGAACATGTGTCCAAAGGATACATGTAAGAAATGCAATTTCAAGGGTCATTTGGTCATCTAATATGCAGCATTCATGGTAAGTATTTGCAAATAGCCACAATGAAAATCAGTTTATGCAACAAGAAGTAGAAAAATCCCATAGCAAATGATAAAAATGGAAAAAAATGATTTAGTATACTGTTTGGGAAAATTATTATATGGTTTAAATCCAACCTTATGTAATTAAAGATTGTCCACACTTAGAATACCTCTTGACCCCTCTCTAGGAATGTCAGAGATGATTATAAAGTATTTCCAATTCTCCTAGGTCCAGGATCCGCCCAAAGTACACACTTTTGAAAATCCCAATCCTTCCTTTTTGGATTACTCATATCTATCTACCTTGCTCACAGGCTTCCCTCTTGGGAAAAATACTTACTTGAGGCAGATGAGGTTACTATGTGGGAAACCTTTTTCAAAATTCTGTATAATAAAAATCATTAGAATTTTGCTATAGAGAACCACTCCCTTTGGGCTCACTCTACAAAATGATCTAATATTTTTTTTTCTAAAGCTATTTCAGATTTTGTCTATTCTCATGAACAACATTCTTCAAATTAAAATTTAAAAATCCTTGTATACTTGATGACCTTAATGCTAGAAAATGCAGCAAATGTAGAAAATGTGAGATGGAAAAAATTGATTCAGAAATAAAGAACAAACAAGGTCAAGTACTTGTCAGCTACCAAAAAGCTTAATTTCTATTTATCAAAAGTGCATTTTTTGAGAAAAGAATTATAAGACACTGAGATGAATCAGATAATAGAAAAAATAAAATTGTTTACATTTTAATGGAAATAATATAATTTGTTACATATGTGGATAATTTCTGAATCAGCTTTCTTTTTACATTTCACAACACTGACTTGTTGGATAAAAGAAAAAAAATGTAACAAAAAAAGAAATGATAAAAAGATAATACAATTTCACTGACCTGTTTTTTTTTTAAAAAAGTTATTGATGCGGAAAAATATAATACAAAGAGAACAAAGAAAAGCTATATTGAAAATAATAACTTCCTAAAGAAGTTTAACCAAGGTCAATCAATTGTCTCAACAGAGAGACCAAAATAACTTGAAAAGTCACTGGTCTGCAAAATGTTTACTTACTTGCCAGACAGGAAGAAAAAGCAGAAGTTTCACTGATACACGACACATTTGTAAAATTTTAGGGGGAATGTTGTTGCTGAGTTTATAAATTATACCAGCTTAACAAAAATAAAGCAGTGGCAGGAGAGTAAAAAGGGAAGAATAAAAGCAGTTTAAGGAAAGCTTGAAAGGGACCCAACTAAGAAAAGTCATCCTGAAATTGATCAATCAGTGATCAAAATGCAGGATGAAGCATATAGATACTGAGGAAGCATATAGAAGATTAGTAAAGATTTGCTTTAAGGATCTTTTTAAGGACCTTTAAGGACAATTGAATTGCTGTATATAGAATCCTGTATATGGTTATCAAAGAGAAAGAAATGTCATTAGAGAAAAAAGCTGGAAAAATCAGCTGGGCTGGACATATGTGGTGGCAGAAACACAAATTTAAGGCATTGAGAAATTGATTCTCAAGATATCTGAAGGAGAAGAAGATACTAAAACTGTGGGAAAAATATTGAACTAATAAAAGGTGCCTTAGGGTATAGTACCAACTAATGACCCATAAGCCTACTTATTTTCCCATTTACATAAAATTTTTATGAAAATTATATGCACACACATCAAAGACCTATATGATGAGGGTATTAGAAGGGAACAGGCAGGCAATTTGCAAGTGCTATTCCACATCAACCACATCTTTTCCATCGTATAATTAATTGAAATATGTAGTGAATACAAGTTGCCAATGTGTTTCATTTTTAAATGATTTTTTTAATTTAAAAAAAATTGATTTAAAAATGATTCAGTAGAGCAAAATACATTTTTTCTAAAATGATGTATTTTCCATGCTTATGTCAAAATCATACAATATCCTTAGGAGATATAATAGAGCCAAATGAAACAGTGATGAAGAAGATAAAAGAAAAAATACTACTACTTCCATCCAGACTAAGATTGTACAGGAAGATGGCCTGTGAACATAAATTTGGGGAAAGAAGCCTAAATCCCTGACAATTTATACCTATTCCTTTTGGAGCAACAACAAGGCCTATAAGTCAGATCACTGACCAAGGATAAAAGACAAAGCAGTACTCAGTTTTGGAGTCCTTAAGGAGTCCAGAGAGCAATGTATTAGTCAAATTAACCACAGGAAAGGGAGCCAGTATATAGCTCCTAGGCAACCTGCATACCAGTACTCCTCCAGGGAGGCTTAAAGCTGGTTTCCCTATGCTTGCCACCAGAAGTAACTAATGCAGTATTTTAGACCATGGATTAAACTTTTTTTCACTTGCAAACCCTTTTTGCCTGAGAGATTTTTATATAACCCTGGGAATATAGGGGATATAAAATAGGTATACAAATCAAATATTGACATATAGTAAATCGTAATTTCACCACCCCCATATTTAGTTCTGAGACTTCTTTTGTTCACAAGCTTCTTTCAACCAGTGTAAGAAGCTATGTTTTGGATAACTCAGTCTTTGGTGAGAGGGCCCTCCAAGGTGGCTGAAATGAACATAGTGGTTTAATATATATATATATATATATATATATATATATATATATATATGTATATATTTGAGACTTATATTCTTCAGATATATTAAATACATTTCCCTAACTGGACTGATTATCTTTCCCCCTAAACCCCTCCCTCTTTCTTTTTAATACAGAGAATACTATCATTTTTCCAGCCACTTACACACATAGCCTTGGTATCAACCTTTACCATCATTCCCCATATCCAAATGTTGCTAGGCCAAGCCAATTTTACCTCTGGAACCTCTCTCAAAAATTCCTCCTTTCTATGAAGATGATGACAACTAGCATTTGTATGCCATTTAAAAGTTTGCAGAGTACTTTGAAAATATTTCATTTTCTCCTTACAACCCTAGCATCTAAGTGCTGCTATTATTCTCATTTTACAAATGAAGCAGAGGTTAATTGCCTCTTCCAGGGACACATTCACTAAGCGTTTGAGACTGAACTTTGGCTCAGGTTTTTATAACTTCAGATCATGTAAGAAGCTGCCTCTCTTATGACACTGCCCCCAAACTAGGACATGCCCTCATTGCTTGGACTATTAAAAGAACCTTTTGTTTTGTTTCGCTACTTCACCTTTACCCACGTTGGTCTATTCTCCAACTGGACATCAAAATGTTCTTCCTAAAATTCTGATCTGATTTTATCACTGCTCCCACTTCCTTACCAGTCTTCATTAGTCAAGAAATTCCAGTGAGTCCTTATTACCTCCAAGATAAAATAAAATTTTCTTTTTGGCTTTTAAAGCTTCTCATAGCTTGATTCTTGCTTTCTTTTAGCTTTCTAGTCTTCTACTTCCGTCTCCATACAATATTATATGTTTTCTTGCTATTTGTTGTTCGTTGAATATGACACTCTATCACCTGACTGAACATTTTCACTGGCGTTTCCTCTTCATCTGCAGTTCCTAATTTCCCTGGATTTATTCATATTTCAGAGAAACTGCTACCTTCTGCAAAGAGACTTTCCCAATCTCCCAAATACTGATACCCTTCCTTTGCAATTATACACTGGGGAAGGATTCTGGGCACATGGTAGAGTAGGTCAGAGATTATCTACTATTTGTTTTGTGTTATATCTGTCTCCTCCATTGGATTATGAATTCTTTGAGGGCTTAAACTTTTTCTTTCCTTCCTCCTTTCCTTCCTCCTCTCCTTCCTCCCTTCCTCCCCTCCTCCTCCTCTTCCTCCTCCTCCTCCTCCTGCTCCTCCTCCTCCTCCTCCTTCTTCTTGTTCTTCTCCCTCCCTTCCTTCTTTCTTTGTTTTCATGAAAAGGTGCACCTTAGTTGAATCTTGAAGAAAATGTTGGCAGCTGGCAGATATGAGGGGAGAGTGCAACCTAGGAATGGGAAACTAACTCCTTCATAATAAAATTCTGTAGTTTGTTTACACCCATAATGAATTTCTATACTGAACTTTAGGTCATCCACAATTCTGATACTTTGGAGATTGTGATTTTCCAGTGGGAGGATATTGGCATTAAAAAAGATAGATTTTTAAGTTAGGAATTTTTAAAAGCATTTTGCATTTTTGCAAATATAGTACTATCTACTCTCTTTTACTTATTTAATTCTATTCCATCTGCAGTGTCTGTTGAAGATGTATATATTAATGGACTCAGTGCATTTTACTTCCAAATGCACATCATATTTTGGACAGTAAGCATTATTCTTCAAAAAATTCATTGAAATAGCAAGATTGAAATTAATAAAAGCTAAAGTTTAGCCATAGCAGCAAGGAAACCTAAATAAAACCCTGATGCCTTGCAAAAATACTCCACCAGCAAAGAATAGATTCAAGGTAGTTTATTTCAGTGACACAGATAAGTACAGGTGTTAGACATATGATTTCCCTGGTATAAGGAGCTCCATCTAAAGAAACTTTTTATCAATAGAGGTTAGCATCTTCTTTGCATTTTGTTATCATAAAGAGTTACTAAGAACCCTGAAAAGTTAAGTAACTAGCCAGGATATATCAGAGGCACATCTTGCACCCAGGTCCTCCTGGTTCTAACCTCAGTTTGCCATCCTCTAGGCCAAAGTTTTTTAAACTGTGGATCACAACCCTATGTGGGATAACATAATTGAATGTGGGGATTGGGAAGAAATTTGGCAACAGTAAAAGGTATCAAATATTCTTTCAATATTTAATTTTTATGTAAAAATAAACAAGCACATGGCTCTCACATTTCATTTTAATGATAAAATTATATGTATACCAAAAGAATTATTTTAAGACAAATTTCTTTATTTTTTATTTTCACTAAATGCTTGATTTCTATGCCTATTTATCTGTATACTCAGGGTTGCATAAAAATTTCTTGGTCAAAAAAGGACCATTAGTGAAAAAAGTTTAAGAAATCCTGTAATGGGCTACACACTGCCTCTCAGTACCATAGACTCATATCTGATACACTCTATTGTGCTTATAGAATAGCTTTCTTGAAGATATAAAAAACAGTTCCTAGAGAGGGATGCCAGATCTCAAATGATGAGCAACCATTTTTCCCTATGAAAGCTGAAATGATAATCCAATTCTGATGTGACTAAGAAAAGCATAGATCAGACATGGTGAGGCATTTGATGAAGCCTCTTACAAGAGTCTGGTTTCTCTCTCAGTGCCTCTAATTTTGTTTTACTAAGTCTCCTTATTTGCACATTTATACTCATTAGCATCCAAAATGATGTGCTACTCTAGTTAATTTCCCAACATGAAAAGCATTAGAAATCATCCCTGCATTATCAGATGCCACAGGCAGTAAAGGAATTCCTAACTCATCCTGGTATTTCTCACCATTGGATAAACAGTCAGTTCCAAGGAATGGCTAATGGGGTGTTGAAGTCTGCAGAGACACAAATGCTAATGCAGCAGCCAAATCCCTACGATTATCAGCTCAATCTGCAGCAGTTAGAATCCAACATCAATCCTCAGACTGTATTAAAATCTACTGTCGGAGCTGGCAGAAAAGCCTGTTATGTTGACCTTGAACAAAGCTTTTCCTGACAGCCATTCAGCATGAAGATGGGTGCCAAGACTTGGTATTTTCATGAGAACAGAGCAAAGAAAAAGGCTGTTAAAGTTAAGAATTTGCTGTCATACTCCATAAAACAGGGTACAAACAGTGTATGCATCTTGTTCCAAGATTCCAAAATAGTGGGACATTATATCGAGATAAGGGAGCCACATTACATGCTTAGCTCAACATGGAAGTTTAAAGTTCCTAATGGCTTTGTATTTCCTTACATAGAGATTTGCTGCTGCAAATTATGATGTTGTGGTGCAATCTGGGCCCAATTGTGTGCCTTAGAAAATGTCTAGGCTCAAAATATATCAAAGGACTTCTATTGATACAGATATTTGCATCTGGCTTAACTCTTAAAAGTTAATAGTTCCTTAACAGAAGGGGGAGTAAGATGATTTTTGAAGAAGCTTAAATATTCCTTCTCTCTTTTTAAACAAAGCAATAAGTTACAGGGTGAGCATCATTAAGATAAATGAATGAACTAGTTTTCATTGAGTTTCATTATTCACATTAAAATCCTCCTAGCTGCTGCTGCTGCTGCTGCTGCTGTTTCTGAAAATACAACAGAACAACACAACAACAACAACAAAAAACCCCAAGAGCTTTGAAGAAAGAAGTATTATTTGCTCTGTGATCTGTCTTTTTCATTTGGTAGTTATTGTCTTTTCAAGAGTTAGGGAGGTGACCTGCATAAACCAAACTGGATAAATTCCCAGGAGATCATGCAATTAGAGTTTTTATGGATAACAGGCTACAATTGTCAATTGTCAATTGGGAATTTTGGCACCTTAGTAAATAAGGAGAAATAATGCTAGAGGTAAGCAGATGATAGCAAATCGACTTAACAATTTATGATGTGAAAATGCTACAGTAATCACATTTGTATAGTGCTTTGAATTTTGGCAAACACTTTACATATTTTATCTCATTTGATGCTCACGAAAATCCTGCAAAATAGGTGCCAAGGTTATCTCCATTTTGCAGATGAAGGAAACCGAGATGCAGAGAACTTAGGTGACTTGCTCAGGCTCTCATTATGATCTGAGTTATGATTCAAATGCAGTTCTTTCTGAAACAAATCCACTACTCTATCCACTGTACCCATCAAACAAGTAAGAGAAATATAATTGTTTCCCTGATGGGGAATTATTTACTTACAGTGCCTTCCATGTTTGTGGAGACATTTTTTGGAGGGAGGGAGCAGGATTGGCGAACTAAACCTATACTTTCAATATAGAGAACTTACAATGAGAAACCTGTGCTACATATACCAAACCTTTACCTTCTGGGACACCTGTATTTTTTGAGAGTTGCCAGGGGATGATGAGAAATTGTGAGCTGTCCAGGGTCAGACAGCCTAAATATGTGTCAGAGGAAGGATTTGAATCCCAATCCAAGTTATCTTGGCTCAGAGACTGGCTTTTTAGACATTGCATTCCACTTCTTGATCAAAGAATGTAGCTGTTTCATTTATTCATTATTATTATTTATTGAGTCCAGAGGTGGGTAAATAAAAACTTTGTAAGAAAGATTCACCATATGATTTAGGATTGAAAGAGGATAAAATAAAGGTTATTTATTACAACATTGTAATTTTGTTTTATTTAGTTTTTTTGGAGGGGCAACTGGGTTTAAATGACTGGCCAAGAATCACAGCTAGGGTCCTCCTGACTTCAGGGCTGGTGCTCTATCCACTGTGACATCTAGCTTCTCCAATCTTCTAAATTTATCAATGATGGAACATAGGCCCCGAGAGAATCATCAAAGAATTCAAGATCATACATTAAGTGGACAGTTTACTTTTGAACCTAGGTCTTGTGAATCTTACCACCCTATGGCTTTCCACAAAGCGGTCACATAATCTTTCCCCATGTAGTGAGGTTCTCCACTGATCAGTAGACTGTTCCTGACTGATCTCAGATGCCACAATCTTTCCTGATCAGAAGTTTCTAGCTCCTCTTAACCTCTTCTATACTATGTTTTCCTGGGAATCAGATACAGAATTCAAGGAATTTGCCTGTAAAAGGATACAGGTGCAAAAAAGGGAATTACATTTGCAAAACAATATTTTATTTAATCAGATCAACTACAGTATCCACAAGACATTTGTACGACATCATTCTGGTCATTATAGTTAGGACCATATAAAAATGTGGCCTTTCTGCAATAGTATAAGGTACCTATGCAGTTATCCAGACTTCAAGGGTATATTCTAGCAAGTGGAGGGGTAGGACCATGTCTATTTGGTATTTGGTGACCTTTTTTGATGTCTCTTTCAGTGCCTTATATTCAATAAATACTCATGAGATGTCCCTTGGAGATGACTCAAAGATTGCCTTGGGCATGCACTTATCCTATGTGCTCTTTCTAATAGACTTTTGTGCTTACCTAGCAGGTCAAAGGCAGTTACAAAAATTCATTTAAAGGGTACTATTTGGCACTAGGCTTTTGATGGACAGGTTATTCTGTGCCAACTATGAGAACTTGACTCTGGGAAGTGTGACAAGCTCACTTTCATCAAAGTAAGATTTCAAGGAAGGCCTGACTCAAACTTTCTCCTCTCAATACATTTCCACTCCTTAACCTATGAGTGTAGGTACCTATGGCTGCCAGCAATTGTCTATGGGCAAAGTATGATGGGGATGTGATCCTTATTAAAATAGCTAATAGGAAATTAATGAGAGGTTATCGTCTTGTCTTCAATCATCTCCTGGTGAGATTAAGATTCTCTAGCAGAAATCATTATAGCTGTTCACAGTTACCTAAATTATCTTATTCTGAAATTGCTTAGAGTTTTCAAGTAGCAAACTCATTTCAAGTCATCAGCTACCACTGCTGAATGATATAATGGCATAAAGACATTATTGGATTTTTTTAAATCTTAAGGTCTAGTCCAAATGTGAGAATTTCAAAATGTATTCCCTAAGTGAGTTCATTGTTCATCTGTGATACTTGTCTTATTTATATGCATATGCATGTATAGGTACATGGGTATATATGTTTGTATATATGTATATACCTACATATATACATTATATGTATATCTACATATACAGAGAGACACATAGAGGAAAAAAAGAGAGAGAAAAGGAGAGAGATGAATTGAATGATTTCTGTGTCATAATATTGGAAATATAAAGTCTTTACCTAGTTATTTTTTCTTATCCTATGTTCATGGATGTCACTAAAAAAGCATCGACCATTATGGGGCATAATACAATCAGCACAAGGCTATTTGCAAAGAGGATTTAGGCCAGGCATTGGGTATGATGAAAAGATCTGGCTAAATCACATTTGGAGATTGGAATATACATCTGTTATTCATTCCTTCCTCCTAAGTTTGTCAAACTTATCTCTGTCCAGTGGTTGTGGATCTCACTGAGGGATGTCTGTTGTGTTCTGTAGCTCAGTGCAGTCAGCACAATCTCAACCAAAAAACAATATTTCAGGTTCTTATTTCTAGGATCTGTGATTTTTCTACTATATGACTTTCTTTTCATAAAAGCTGTCACTGCTTTTTCCTGGAACATTTCAATTGCTCTTATTTTGTCTTTCTTCTTTCAGTCCCTTCCTTCACTTGGTTCACCCCATTTCAGCTGCTAAATCGATAACTTTAGAACACAGAGTTACCTATGTTACCCCTATTTTTAAAATTTATATTTTAAATTTATGTAATAAAATAAGCATTTCTATAAGACTACAATAAAAGATGACTGCATACGAAACTCCAGATCTACTATGTACAATTTACTATTATTTTCAAATATACTACAAAAATATCATGTAAATTTCTTTTTTCTTCCTTTTCCTTCCCCCTATCCAAACCCTAAAGATGGCTACCATCTTATAAGATACTTCATTAGTTCACTGTTGCCTTTACTATCAAATGCAAATTATTCTTCAAAGTATTTATATTTGTTCACAATATGGTTTCAACGTAACTTTTTACACTGATTTCTCATCACTCCTCCTTCACACATGTTGTTTTTCAGCCATTTTTCAATTTTGTCTGATTCTTTGTGACTCCATTTGGGATTTTCTTCGCAAAGATACTGGAGTGGTTTGCAATTTTATACATAAAGAAACTGAAGCAAATAGGGTTAAGTGACTTGCCTAGGGTCAAAGGTAGTAAATATCTGAAGCTAGATTTGAACTCAAGAAGATGTCTTTCTGATTCCAGGACCAGCACTCTATCTATTATGCTACTTAGTTGATAAATCTCAGCTAGATTGGCCTACCTGCTATTCCCTATCCATGACATCTCTGCCTTTGTGCCCTTGTCTCCATGTACAGGTTGTCTTCCAGACCTGAAATGTTCTTCTTCACATCTACCTATTGGAATACCTCGATTACTTCATCAATTCAAGTGCTATTTCCTACATTAAACTTTTCTTGATTTCTTTCAGTTGTTAGTGCTCTCCCCAAACCCCAAATACTTCATATGGTTTTGAATTTGCTGATATTTTTATTTTAAAAGAATAATTTATAAAAATAAATATGCAAGAGATAGGATATTTGGGGAAACATTTATGAATAAAGAGATGTTCCAGAATTCCTTGGTTATTAGCCTGTTCTAGATTCTAGGTTTATTATACCTTTCTATCCCCATTTTTCATTTTATTGGTTTTTCTTGTTTTATTTAATTTATTTAATATTTTCTCCAGTTACATTCAAAACAAAAATTTACATTTGTTTCAAGAATTTTGGAGTTCTAGGTGTTCTCCCTTATGCCCACTCATATACCCACTTGTGAAATTAGGCAAAACATTGCCATAAAAGTCAAGTTGTGAAAAAAAACATGGCTCTTGCACCCTATTGAAAAGAAAAACTCTCAAGAAAAATTAAATTTAAAAAGAGAGAAAAATAGAGAAAGAGAACACGCTTCACTTGGTATTTAGACACAACTAGTTCCTTCTCTGGGTATGGATAAGATTTTTCATCTTAAGTCCTACAGAGTAGCCATGGATGATTGTATTACTGAGGATAGCAAAGTCATTCACAGCTGATCCTCCCAAAACATTGCTATTACTTTATATATAGTACATTTCACTTTGCTTGAGCTCATGTAGGACTTTCCAGGTTTTTTTCCCCTCCTGATAGTATTCTGTTCATCATTTCCCACAGAACAATGATATTCCATCATAAACACACAGTATAATTGATTGACCCATTCCAATTGATGAATATCTTCTCAAATTCCATATTTTTTTTTGCTGTTGGAAGAGAACTGCTGTGAATAATTTTTTTTCATATAGGTAATTTTCCTTGTTTGTTTTTTTTCCAAATTTCTTTTGGTAGTCATGCTACATAGTCTTGTTGTTAGGTTAAAGGATAACAATGAATTTACAATTCTATGAGCACAGATAATATCTTTTGAACATTTATCAATTGGGGCATGGCTCTTATTTTTTATAGATTTGACTCAGTTCCCTCTGTTTGGAAAATGAAGCCTTATCAGAGAAACTTGCTTCTAAATTCTTTTTTACAATTACTATTGCTAACTCAATGCCCCCCCCCATTTATTCTCTCCTTTCATCCTGTCCCTCCTCAAAAGTGTTTTGATACTGAACACTCCCTCCCCCAATATGTCTTCTCTTTTATCACCCTACGTCCCCTCCCATATGCCATTTCCCTCCTATTTTCCTGCAGCCTAAGATATTAATTTTATTTATCTATCTATAACCTAGTGAGTATGTATGCTATTTTATCTTTGAGCCAATTCTGATGAGAGTAAGGTTCACTTTCTCAATCTCTTGCCTTCTACTCCTCCTCTATAAAAATTTTTCTTGCCTTTTCTCTGGTAGATAGATAATTTGCTCTATTCCATTTTTTCTTTTCCTTTCTCTCAACACATTCCTCTTTCACCCCTTAATTTTATCATTTTTTAAAAAGATACTATCCTTTTAAATTCAGCTCACATCTGTGCCCTCCATCTATATATACTCCTTCTAACTTCCATAATAATGAGAAAGTTCTGAGTTACAAGTACCACCCTCTTAAGTAAACAGATCTTATGTAAACAGATAAACCTTATTAAGTTTTTTGTGACATCACTTTTCTTCCTCCTTATGCTTCTCCAGAATCCTGTATTTTAAAATAAAATTTTTGATTCAGCTCTGGTGCAACATGAATACTTGAAAATTCTCTGTTTCATTTAATGGCCACCTTTTCTTCTGAAAGATTATATTTAGTTTTGTTGGGTAGGTGATACTTTGTTGCAATCCTATCTCCATTGCTTTCTGGAATATCATATTCCAAGACCTCTGGTCCTTTAATGAAGAACTTGCTAAATCTTGTGTTATCCTGACTGTGGCTCCTCTATATTTGAATTGTTTCTTTTTGGATGCTTGCAATCTTTTCTCCTTGACTTGGGAGTTCTGAAATTTGACTAAAATATTCCTGGGAGTTTTTTTGCTTTTTAAGGCACTATTCTCCTCATTAGATTTTTGTATTTCATTTTGTGCCTTTCTCAATTCTTTCCCTAATTTCTCCTCTATCTCTCTTACTTGATTTTTAAAGTCCATTTTGAGTTCTTCCATGGCTTGAGCCAAATTCTTATTTTTCTTGGAGGCTTTGGATGTAGCAGATTTTATTATTATTATTATCATTATTATTTTGCTGAGACAATTGGGGTTAAGTGATTTGCCCACAGTCACACAGCTAGGGAATGTTAAGTGTCTGAGGCCAGATTTAAACTCAGGTCCTCCTGACTTCAGGGCTGATGCTATATTCACTGTACCACCTAGCTGCCCCTGGAGATTTTATTTTGTTATCATCTTCTGAGTGTGTATTTTGATCTTCCTTGTCACCATAATAACTTTTAATGGTCAGAAACTTTTTTTGTTTTCTATTCATTTTTCTAGTTTATTACTCTACTTTTACCTCTTTGTTAAAGTAGGGTTCTATTTCCAGAGTGAAAAGGGTACATTGTCCCAAAATTCAAGGGTTTTTTGTTACTGTTTGCAGAAACCCTTCCTCTAACCTTACCATTAGTACTCTTTTTCTACCCTGGAGCTGTTGAGTGTCCCCACCCCACTATAGCTGTAAGATCTAGTTTGCTGAATCAACAATTCTGCTTGGCTGATGCTTGGGCCCTGGGATTGGGGGACCTACACTAGGACTGCCCACTGGACTCCCCCTTTGTTGTCTCAGACCCTCTCCACTAATGTTCTGAGTCCTCCCTGGTGCTCTTGGAGCCAAGAGGTCCAGAAGCCTCTATCACCGCTGTTGACTCAGAGGTTCTGCCTTGTTGATACTGGAACCCAGGTTGGAGCTGTGGCCATACTGGTGCAGCCTGTGCTGGGCTTATATGCTAAGATCCTACCATGGTTCCATAAACCTTTTCTGCTGACTTTCCACATCCTCTTTGGTATCACTAATCTGAGAGCTCTACTGCTGATTCAGAGATCAACTGGGACCCAAGACAGGGCTGAAGCTCCATGTTATTGATTTTTCCAAGATACCAGAAGGAAAAAAATATATTAATCTTTACATACCTCTTTAAGAGCATGACTAAATGAAGTCAGTAAATCCTTTAAACCCTCTAATTTTTGCCAATAAGTTTGTTCTTTGTGACTTTTGCTATAAAACAAAGACAATTTTCAGAAAAAATAAAAAAGCACCATAGCCTGTTCCTCTTGATTCCCTACCCATGGATAAATGCAACTGAGTTTCATGAGTTACCTTCCAATTATAGAGGCATCCAAAAAGTACCAACCTGAGAAAATCTGATATGGAATAAAAACATAAGGTAACCTTAACCAATCATAAAATCATCACATATTATTAACTGAAATTGAACCTCTATTGATTTACTAAGAAAAATAGGCTTTTATTGAAATGAGAAGTTTAGGATCATTGAAATTGATTATCAATGGGAAAACTCATTTAATTCATAACAATATTCTTTCCAAGGATACTGGAAAGGTTTACTTAACATAAACTTTATAAATTCTATCTAAAACTGAAATGAGCAATCAAAATAAGTCAGTTAACTAACTAGAATTTATTTAATACCAGTTTTGTACCAGGTACTGTGATAAACACTGGGGATACAAAGAAAGACAACTCCTCCAAAAAAAAGTCAATTTGCTTTAATGGAAGATGCAACATGCAAACAAGTAAATGCAAACTATGTACAGCATAAATTGGGAATAGTTTCAGAGAGAGAAATAGAGAAAGCTTTAGCTTCTTTGGCTTCCTTCCGGGGGTGGAGCCATGGTGGCGGAGATCAGACAGGATTCTCTGTAACCTCCTCTAACCTCCCCTCAAACCAACAAAATA
>JAJPUD010004967.1:63303-80595 GCA_023553655.1 Myrmecobius fasciatus | reverse complement strand
AGGAAAAGCTTGGGAAAAAAAAGTTTTTTTTGCAAAGGTCAATGTTGAAAGGTCACTCATATGTTTTGCAAATAAAAAGCTTTATTAAAAAAAAAAAAAAGATTACTCTTCTTTAGGGACACCAAATTGATTTTTTTCCATTTCAGTAGCTGCTGTTGAATTTTTCAAATTTACTGGCATATTGAATAAAACATTGTAATAGCAAAAAAAAAAAGAGAAAGCTTTAGGTAGAAGGTGAAACAAGCTGGGATTAGAAGAAAACTACGGAAGAGAGGAGGCAAAGATGAGGAGGGTGGGCAGCCATTGAAAACTCTCAGTCGTTGGTATCCTCATTTTTAGATAATCGAAAACTGAAACTCAGAAAAATGAAGTGATTTGTCCAAAATCATAGTGAGCAAATGGGCAGTGAGGTAGGGTGGATAGAGTTCAGGGTCTGGAGTCAAGACTTAACTCCCTAAGTTTGAATTCAGTTTCAGACACTACATCTGTGACCATAGGAAAGTCTCTTAACATTGTTTGCCTCAGTTTTCTGAAGAAAACAGCAAAGTAGTCCAGTATCTTTTCCAACAACAACAACAACAACAACAACAACAACAACAACAACAACAACAAAACAAAGCCCAAAACAAAAACCCAACCCTACATGGGTTCAGGAAGAGTCAGATATGACTGAACAACATTATATTGTAAGCTCCTGAAGGGCAAAGTAAAGGGCAAAGCCAGAAATTGAATTTAGGTCTTCTGACTTCTACTTTAGTGCTACTCCTTTTACACTGTGATGCTTCTACATATAGCTCTTGAAATCATAATTTAAGATAATCAGTTTCTATCTGATAATTTTCAGACAAGGAAATTGATGTTCTCAATGAACTAATATAACTTGCCCAAAGTCACATAGGGCTAGAGGCAGGACTAACATTCAGATCTCTTGAACTCTATCTCTCCCTTTTCACAATGCTTGTGTTTTGGTCAATTTTTTGCTGTTATTATTTAACCCTTCAAAGAAAAGATCAGTGCTAACTGCTGCTGCTAACCCAATTATACACAATAGTAGCACTTGATCTATTAAATTCGAAACTAAAATTCTTTGGTTGAATTTTAAATCTTTTGTAATTATTTTTTTAAAGGAGATTTTATGCAAGAACTTGAACTGAGAACCAAAGACACAGGAATGTGAAAGATCCTTCTATACAATATCTTGTCCTTTAGGCAGAATTTTAGAATTTATTGAGATCACAGAGATTATCTAGTTTTCTAGTTTAATCTCTTGGTCAAGATTGTCAGTTCCTCAATAGATAAGAGAGGAGCTATCTTGCCTTTCTCTGTATCCTCATCATTAACACAGTGCCTGCCACAGAATAGGTAGTTTTATCATTTGAGTCATTTTTTAGTCCTTATTGTAATTCTATTCAGATTTTTTTTTTTGCAAAGACACTGAGCTGGTTTGCAATTTCCTTCTCCAACTCATTTTATAAAAGAAGAAAATAAACCAGAGTTAAGTGACTTGCCCAGGGTCATATAGTCAGTAGCTGTTTGAGTTCCATTTTTATCTCAGCTATTCCAGGCTCCAGGGAAGTGCTCCACTTACTGAACCACCTAATAGGCATTTTCATAAATGCTTACTGACTTACTGGCTATTAACTGACTTCAAAAGAAATGAAAATCTAAAGAGATTAAGTGATTTGCCTAATAGGACAAACTAGTTAGTTGTAGAGTTGACATTAAAATCCAGTTCTTTTGACTTCTAGATTAATTGCTAATCTGAATAAATAACCTTATTTTCCCTTTTAAACTACTACCAGGGTGACTTCATCTAAGTTTTACTCTGGAATCCATCCTTAATATTAAGGAAGCTTTTGTTTTTGTCCAGCAGTTTATTATTTTAAATTTAAATCAGTGGGCCTTCAATTAGTGTCACGAGAACATATAGTATCCTTTTCATTAAGCCTCACCTTAGTTTTATCTTTGTCATCCTGGAAGATCTCTTTCTTTTCTCAAGTCATAGTACTTCTGCACTACTGATTTTTGATCATAATCTCATTAAATCTCATATTATTTTTCAGTCATTTTAAAATCATGTCATGACCTCATTTGGGATTTTTTTTTGACCAAGATATTGTAATGGTTTTCCATTCCCTTCTTCAGTTTATTTTGCAGATGAGAAAAATGAGGCAAACAGGTTAAGTGACTTGCACATGGTCATTCAGCTGGTAATTGTCTGTTGCCAGATTTAAACATAGGAAGGCATTCTGACTCTGGGCTTCATGCTCTATCCATTGAGCCATATAGCTACCTCCACCTAGTATTACTATCTTGCATTATTTAACTTTGAACCCAAATCTTCCTGATTCCACAGACTTGCCTTCTTTTCACTACCCTAGTATACTTCAAAGTTCAGCTCAGCTAGATTGCAAACTGGATAGTAATCTTTCTCACAACTTAAAATTTTTCTTTAATTCCTGTACCCAGCAACTATCCATTGATGGACAGATTAAATAACCTAGGTTCTGTTAGCTTTGCATTCTTGAGTTTATTTTCTCTATAATCATTGTTCAGAAAATTCAGTTGAATAAACATTGATGAAACACCTATTATCTTCAAGGCATTATGCTAGATTCTGGGGATATAACAATGAAAAATTACACTGTTATTCCCCTCATGCTGAGGATTGGATTGCATGACAAAATAAATTTTATAAAATGTAGACTATGATAAGGGTCTAGGAGAGATACAGAATATAATTAAAATTTCAGAAGTTGGGACATCACTTTTAGCTAGGAGATTCTAGGAAAGTTTAATGGGGTGATAGCACCTGAATTGGGCCTTAGAGGAAGAGAATCTTTCAATAGGTTGAAATATGGTTGGAGTGTCTACAAAATATGCAGAAGTCATACTGGAGTAATGGAATCAATACTGGTCTTGGAGTTAGGAGATCCTAGGGTTTCATTCTCACCAACTATGTTGACCATGGTCAAGTTGTTTCAACACCTTAGTTGGATTTTCCTTATTTGTAAAATATGACTGATAATATCAGTACTATCTTTCTCATCGAAATTTTTAATCAAATGAGACAATGCATCTAAAACATTTTCTGAATAGTAACATAATATTCTATAGCATAAAGAGTTAATTATTATTATTATTTATTTATATACCTATATACATGAGCAGTTAGTTGCTGAGGTGTATACCACCTGGAGTCAGAAAGACCTGATGTCAAATGTAACCTCAGACACTGGGCAAGTCACTTAAACTCAGTTGCCTCAGTTTCCTTATTTGGAAAAATGATTTGGAGAAGGAAATAGTTAATCACTCTAGTATTTTTATCAAGAAATCCTAAATGGGAACACAGAGTAAGACATGATTAAATAATTCAACAGCAACATGCACATACACAAAATTATTTTTATATCTATGTATAGCTATATGCATACACACAAATATATATGGGAGAGAGAGAGAAAGAGAGAGAGAGAGAGAGAGAGAGAGAGAGAGAGAGAGAGAGATGTATATTTATATGGACTCTAAAGGACAAGGTAAAGGAACAGCTAGGAAACCAGTTTTGCTGGACTATAGATTGTAAAAGGTAATAATGTAAAATAAGATTGTATAACAGAACTGGAAAAGATTGTGATGGCTCTTAAATTCCAGGATAAGGAAAGGTAATAGGGAGTTATTGCAGATTTGAGCAAGATAGTGGTAAGTTCAAAACTGTGCCATAAGAAGATTAATTTGCCAGTGTTGTAAAGAAAGGATTGGTAGGAAAGAGGATAGCTGGGGCAGAAAAACTAATTATGTGATTATTACAATATCATGCATGGATTTCATTTAGTCCAGTGCTCTCTATTTTTTAAAAAAATAGATTGTTTCTAAGAATTGTAAAATGGATTCCAAAAGATACCTTTCCCATAATACTGTAGGTACATTACAGTATTTATTTTATTATGTTATAATGTACATAAGAATAAAAATGAAAGGAAAACACCCTAACAATGATTACCATTGTTCAGCAATTAGGCTAACAACAACCCATTTTCAAGAAGGTTACTTCTAGCTCCACAAATGAAAATGAGTAAAATGTTCAGTCTTTAGCAAAATACATTGACTTAAACTTTTGGCACTTGGAATAAGTGTGCTTTGTCACTTAGCACTACAGATCATAAAAGTGCTTAGTGTCAGAGAAATGGAACTCCCAGAATTCAAGCAGCTTTGCCAACTGCACATTGAAGCCTTCAACATAGTCTGTCAATATTTCCATCCATTCTTGCATATACTATTGTTGACTTTGAAAGGTAAGAAGGGGCTGAAATAACCTCTTTCAATTTCTGTTTCAAATAGAACATAGTGTTTAAGAAACAAACATTATAGCTCTTATACACAAACACAATTTCGAAGTACAATATTTGTGCAAGAAAAAGACTAAGACCAAAACATACATCTTTTCAATGCTCCAAATTAAACAAATAATGTCAGACTCATAGACACTTTTCAGTTTATGCTTGAGAGGAGGTGAAACCAAACAAACCTGGGGAATTCATTCTTGTCTACATTTTTTAAGAAACCGAGAAGAAAGTAACAGCAAAGCCAAATCCAGGAGTTCTACAGGTCAACACTGTTCCATTGCATACAAAAAAAAAAAAACCCTCAATTTACTCCATAGATCTGTGACATCAAGACATTGGAATGACTTTCTTAATAATTAAAATAATACTTTTTCCATGGTACTGTAAGGTTTTCCAAGCACTTTACAAATATTATCTCATTCTATATTCAAAATAACCCTCTGAGGTAGTAACTAATAACATCCTCATTTTATAGATGAGAAAATTGACAGACAAATTAAATGACTTACCAAAGATCACATATCTAGTACATGAGTTATGATTTGAACCTAGATCTCCTTGAATCCAAAGTTTTGCATTCTTTCCACTGCCCTGACAATTTTGTTTTGTTTTATGCTTCAATATTAATTCAGATACAATCAGTTCCTTCTCTGGGTATGTGTAGGGTTTTTCATCACAAGTCTTTCAGAGTAGTCATGAATCATTTGCTGAGAATAGCAAAGTCATTTACAGCTGGTCATTCCAGAATATTGTTATTACTTTATATACAGTACATTTCACTTTGCTTGATTTCATGGAGGACTTTATAGGTTTTTTTTCTTTTCTGGGAGCATCTTGCTCATCATTTCCCATAGAATAATAATTTTCCATCATAAACCCATATCATAGTTCAATGGCCCATTCCAATTGATAGGCATCCCCTTCACTTTCCATTTCCTAGCTCTATTGCTCTCCAAAACATTGTATTCCAAGCCCTTCAGTTCTTTAATGTAGAAACTGTTAAATCTTGTATAATTCTTTCTTACTGTGGCTCCATTCTAACTGACTTGTTTCTGGATGCTCCCTAATCTGGGAGTTCCAAAATTTGGCTATAATATTCCTGGGAATTTTCATTTTAGAATTTCTTTTAGGAGGTGGTCAGTGGATTCTTTCAATTTCCATTTATTCTCTTGTTCTAGAATATCAGGACGGTTTTCCTTGATAATTTCTTGAAAGAATATGTCCAAGCTCTTTTGTTCTGATCATGACTTTCAGGTAGATCAATAATTTTAAAATTAACTCTTCTGGATCTATTTCCAAGGTCAATTGTTTTTCTGAGATATTTTACATTGTTTCTATTTTTTCATTTTCTTGGGTTTGCTTTATTGTGTTTTGATTTCTCATAAAGTCATTAGCTTCCATTTTCTCAGGTCTAATTTCCTCAGTGAGCTTCTGTATCTTCTTTCCCATTTGATCAGTTTTGCTTTTAAAAAACATTCTTCCCATTAGGTTTTTTTTTTTGTATTTTCTTTTTCACCATTCTCAATTCTGTTCCTAAGTTTCCCTCTATCTCTCTTACTTGATATTCACAATCTCTTTTGAGTTCTTCCATAAACTTAGATTAATCCCTACTTTACTGGCATGTTACCTAGAGCTTGGGTCATGGCCAGAGCTATGCTGGCACTT
Organism: Myrmecobius fasciatus; assembly: GCA_023553655.1. Classification (NCBI taxonomy): domain Eukaryota; kingdom Metazoa; phylum Chordata; class Mammalia; order Dasyuromorphia; family Myrmecobiidae; genus Myrmecobius; species Myrmecobius fasciatus. The sequence goes on along the minus strand of JAJPUD010004967.1, from coordinate 74,587 downwards.
CCTGCACTGGGACTGTATACTTGAACTCCCAGCCCAATTCCACAGATTTTTTCTGCTGACCTTCTAAGTTGTCTTTTGCTGGAAAAATGTCCTACTCCATCTTTTTTGGGAGTTCTGACACTCTTAAATTTGTTGAGTCCTTACTTAAAGGAATTTGGAATGGTTTAATGAAGAGGGTGGGTGAGTTCCTGCCTTTATTCTGCCATCTTGGCTCTACCTCCGATTTGCTCTAGTATATTTCAAAGCTCAACTCATATGCCTTCATTGATCTTTCCAGCTTCTAGTATTTTCTTCATAGATATCCACACACATATGTATATGTGTATGTCTGTGCATATATTTATATGTGTAATTTTTAATGCTGCTTTCTTCATCAAATGTAAACTCCTTGAGGGCAGGGGATATTTAATTTTTGCCTTTATATTCCCAGTATTTCAGATAGTTTGGCATGTAATAGATATTCATTGATTGATTGATTTCAGCATAATGAATTTAAAATTAGATCAGGAGCTCCTTAGGATTGTATATTATCTGTTCTTTTTTTTCCATCCCTGGCACTTAGCACAGTGCCTGATACATAACAGGCACTTAATAAATGATTATTGATTGATGAAGTCTTTCAAATTTGGTAGAGTAGTTGTGGGTCAATATTGTAGTGAAATATTGTTTTATTCCTGCCACAACTTAATTTACAACATTTCACTTATTTTCTGTGTTTCCACAGGAGTTCTTATAAAACAAATAATCCTATAGAATTGAGTTCACATTCTTCTTGGCAGGAAAACAGATTATGGTATTTGTTTTAATGATCAAATCCCTGTCATCCACAAACCAGAATTTAGCTCTTCAGGACTCTTTCAGGACTTCTTAATCTGGGGTTTCTCAATTTATATATACATACATACATACATCTATGTATATAAATACATAGATGTCTGTATGTATATGTATTGAGAAATACACATATATATATATAGTATATATATTTACAATAGTATTTTGATAAAATTTATTACCTTTATAATCCTATGTATTATGTATATTTAAAACATGCTTCTGAGGAGTCCACAGAATTCACCAGTGTCAAAGAGCACCTGACACATAAATAAGTTGAAGAACCTCTATTTATCCACTCATTTCAATACTGCTCATTAATATTTATTTAATTTCAATGATAGACTCTGTTCAGATCTTTCTCAAAATGGTCAAGATTCTTCACAGGTGCTATAGCTACCTTCTCCAGTTCCAGTTTTTGGTTTCATCTGATTACTCTTCACGTTAGGATTTTGTTGTGGTTGGTCAGATTTCTTTCCTGGAGCTGCCCTTTCTTCTGTCTATTGCTCCTAGTGAGTTTTTTGGAGTATCCTCTTTTTAACTTGTATCCCTTTGAGAATTCTGATTTCTTGGACCCATTCATCCCAGGTCTCATTTCAACTTTTAATATGTTTTAGATATTTTTTTTTCCTTTTCAAAACCTATATGCTCTTGGCTTCATGAGAACGGGGTGGTCTATGGAAATATAATACCTACTTATTATTTTGGAATTTGAACTTCAATTCTTATGCTAACACCATTTATAAATTATTTTCCACATTCTCACCCACTTCCAACCCACACACTCATCTTGACCAGGTTCCACATTTGACCATATGCTGCCATCCTAACATCCTTACATCATTTGTCAGGTACAGTTGTTCTCACCTACTGTCTGGCAGCTCTTAGCCTATTTCCTTCCTTTAATTTATAGACAATAAAATTGTGGTCCAAAGATAAACACTTTATGCTATACCTATCAAACTCCCAAGAGATTATTTAACTGAACTAGAAAAAATAACAACAAAATTCATCTGGAAAAACAAAAGGTCAAGAATTTCAAGGGAATTAATGAAAAAAAATGCAAATGAGGGTGGCCTAGCTGCACCAGATCTAAAACTATATTATAAAGCAGTGGTCACCAAAACCATTTGGTACTGGATAAGAAATAGAGTAGTGGATCAGTGGAATAGGTTAGGTTCACAGAACAAAATACTCAATGACAAATGTAATCCAGTGTTTGATAAACCCAAAGACCCCAGTTTTTGGGATAAAAACTCACTATTTGACAAAAACTGCTGGGATAATTGGAAACTAGTCTGGAAGAAATTAGGCATTGACCCACACCTAACACCATATACCAAGATAAGGTCAAAATGGATTCATGATCTAGGCATAAAGAATGATATTATAAACAAATTAGAACAATGTAGGATGGTTTACCTCTCAGACCTGTGGAGGGGGAAGGAATTTGTGACCAAAGAAGAACTAGAGGTCATCATTAATCACAACATAGATGTTTGACTATATCAAGTTGAAAAGTTTTTGTACAAACAAAATGAATGCAGACAAGATCAGAAGGGTAGCAGTAAACTGGGAAAATATTTTTACATCCAAAGGTTCTGATAAAGGCCTCATTTCTAAAATATATAGAGAATTGACTCAAATATATAAGAATTCAAGCCATTCTCCAATTGACAAATGGTCAAAAGATATGAACAGACAATTTTCAGATGAAGAAATTGAAACTATTTCCGGTCACATGAAAAGGTGCTCCAAGTCACTATTGATCAGAGAAATGCAAGTTAAGACAACTCTGAGATACCACTACACACCTGTCAGATTGGCTAAAATGACAGGAAATGATAATGATAGCTGTTGGAGGGGATGTGGGAAAACTGGGACACTGATACATTGTTGGTGGAACTGTGAACGGATCCAACCATTCTGGAGAGCAATTTGGAGCTATGCTCAAAAAGTTATCAAACAGTGCATACCCTTTGACCCAGCAGTGTTTCTACTGGGCCTATATCCCAAAGAGATTTTAAAGGAGGGAAAGGGACCCACATGTGCAAAAATGTTTGTGGCAGCCCTTTTTGTAGTGGCAAGAAACTGGAAATTGAAAAGATGCCCATCAATTGGAGAATGGCTGAATAAATTATGGTATATGAATGTTATGGAATATTATTGTTGTGTAAGAAATGACCAACAGGAGGATTTTAGAGAGGATTGGAGAGACTTGCATGAACTGATGCTGAGTGAAATCAGTAGAACCAGGAGAACATTATACACAGCAACAAGACTATATGATGATCAATTTTGATGGACATGGTTCTCTTCAACAATGATGTGATTCAAACCAGTTGTGCTGCGATGAAGATAGTCATATACATCCAGAGAGAGGCCTGTGGGAACTGAGAGTGAACCACAACACAGCATTTTAACGCTTTCTGTGAATATTTCCATGCATTCTGTTTTCCTTCTTAGGTTGTTTTTTTTTTTCTTCTTCTCTTTCTAGATCTGATGTTTCTTGTGCAGTAAGATAACTGTATAGATATGTATACATGTATTGTATTTATCATATAATTTATCCTATCTAGCATGTATTAGATTACCTGTCATCTAGGGGTGGGGGGTGGGGGGAAGGAAAGGAAAAGCTTGGGAAAATAAAAGTTTTTTTGCAAAGATCAATGTTGAAAGGTCACTCATATGTTTTGCAAATAAAAAGCTTTATAAAAAAAAACAAAGATAAACACTTTATAAATGCCACAGTCAGTGGTAGGGATGGGAGTATAACTTAGGTCCTCTTGTTAATGTGCCATGCTAAGGTGAAAGGAAAAATCATGAATGCATGAACTAGGATGGTATTGTGAATTAAGAAAAAGAGAAGAGGGCTATGAGGGACATGATTGGGATAGAATGAGAAAGACTTGGTGATCAAGGGAGAAGGAACAGTCACTGATCAATAGAAATTTCTCTTCCAAATAATGCCTAATAAATATATGCAGATGCAAATAGACTCCATTGCTCATCTTCTGTTTTGTAGGTTAAATATCCCCAGTTTGGTCAACTGACCATCTTATGACAAGGATTTGAGGTTCTTTACCATTTTAAGTTGCTCTCCTTTGTACCTGTGCTATCTCCAAATTGTTAGTGTCCTTTCTAAAATATGGTAACAAAGAATAAACACAAAACAGCAGATATAGTCAAAACACATATTATATAGTAGAAATAACCATCTCCTTACACCTAAATGTTGTACCATAGAGACAAGAGTAACTCCAAGTGTGCTCCATTTTCTGCTCACTTTCTCCATATACTGAGTTGGGAATTTCTACACATTCTCATTCAATAATTTTCTCTGTACTTTTTCGGTAACATGGTACTTCCCATTTTATAAAATTTTTCTCCTAGATTCATATCCTTTTTGTGTAGGCTCATAATCTGAGAAATGACTGAGTAGGAGATGCTGAGTATAGATGTAAAGAGATACAGTGAAATAAAGAGGTGCTATTCACACTCTAAGAGAACTCACTTACCTGTTGTTCTGCTCAATAAATAATTTCCAGCTGCAACTTCTCCCTCCAGAGGGAAATTCACAATATGAGAATACCACTGTATTTTCTAAGCATGTGTTTAAGACAGAATTTCGTAAAGATTCTTTAGTTTTATGATACTAAACTTGTCACTATTCTTGTGATATCCTAGATAATGTTGGATTTCATTGTTGAACGTCACCGTATGGTTTGATGTAAGCAGAATGCACCCTTCTAATGACTTAAATACACTAATTTTTACAATAAGATCTGATTCTTTAATGAATTGAAAGTTGGATATGAGTTAATAATGTGATACTACAAGCAACAAAAGCCAGCTTCACAGTGTTCTGGATTAGGGTTGTCATAATCGTGTTGAATTCCACCACTGTTGAATTATATATCATGTACTGCATTTCATTCTTGAAACCATATTTTAAAAAATTAATAAGTTGGAGAGTGTTTAAAGTATCATGATGACTAAGGCTAGAAGCCATCAGTATCTGTAGTAGGACAATTTATGGAAAGGACTGGAACTGGAGCTTTTTACTCTGGAGAGTTCAAAAAGGAATATGATAGCTGTCTTCAGAAACCAGAGGGACTTTCACATAAAAAAGTGATTAGTTTTGTTCTGTTTTGTCCTAGGAGGATCAGCAATAGGTAGATATTGAGAGGATGGTATTTCTAAGAATGATCTCCAAGGCAAAATGTATTGGATTGCCTTTGGAGGATTGTGCCTGGAGAAAATAAATGGGTTCTTTTTTTTTGATAGCTCTTCAAGAAAAAAATGGGACAACTATTTGTTGATGTTACTATTGAAGGAAGGCTCTTTCAATCAGGTATTGACACAGTTCTAGGTTGCTTTTAAATTTGACTTGGTAAATTTTTGATTGTGAACTCTTTACAAATACATTCATGGTCCCTTTTCTCATAGTGCAGTTTTTTCCCCCAGAGGTCTCATCTGTTTTTAAAGAATGAGGAATTGGTGGGCACAAAAGGTTTCTTTTTGCCTCTCACACTATTTCTGTTCCCTTACCACTAAAGCTTTCAAATTCTGAGGAATAATCTATGTATTAGAGAGATTTTAGAGATTATACAAGATTGGAAACTCCTTGAGGGACGCGATTGCTTTTGCTTCTTTTTGTATCCTCTGAACTTAGCACAGTGCCTCACACATAGTAGACATTGAAATGTTTTATTAATTGATGGATGTTAAACTGGTTTCTAATGGACCAATATTGTCTAGAGACATCAGTGGGCCAGAAGTATAATCTTCCTTTCTCTGCAAATTTAGCTGTCCCTTTCAGCTAATTAGGCTTGTTGTATCATTGGTGATGAAAAAATATGTGGTGGCTTATGGTTTAAAAACAAAACAACAATAAAAACTCCAGACCTTTTTTTTTTCTCTTCAAATTGTCAATCTAACCCTTTACAAGAACATTCAGTTCAGTTTAATATAAAGGTGCAAATTTAGTTAAATTCAATCCATCTTAGCTGAGCCCATGGGTCAGCTCAGCACTTCTGTGGAAAACAAAGGATATATGCATTCAAGTATTGCATAAGAGATTTTGGTGCAGAGCTCTATTTGGGAGCTCAAACTCTCCATTGGCCATGCTGGATATGTGCCCTTACGGGATGGTTCATAAAAAAGAAATTTAAGTAAAGTAAAAGCCATTTCCTAATCTTTTGCTTTGTATTTTTTTCAAAAATAAAATTTGACATTATCAGTAAAGAAAATGACAAAAACAACACATTTACATACACACAGAAAATTGATAGAGAAAGCCAAAGGGAACAGTGAAGATTGCACATTGCGGAGATGGCAAGGTCACATCATTTTCAAGAAATCACTGTACTGCATCGGCTAGAAATTCAGACTGCAGAGGAGAACCATGGAGGATGGGAACGAGTTTACATTTTTGCATGGATCTTTTTCTCCCTCTCTTCCCCCATCCCCAGCCTGCTGTGATCGACATTCCAGATTGGCTTTGCTTTAAGACTCCTCAGAGTATGTTTGTTCAGTTTCCGGTGGTATCTCAGTACCAGGATATATAGTTTGTTTTGCTTGTGATGTTTGTAATGAACTGCCGCTGGGAACAAATTAATGAGTGTGTCAGCAATGGCAATGGAACCACATTACAATTCACAATCTCATCTGTGAAAATGCCAGTTAAGCTCTGGGATAAGAATATACATAAAATCTCCCCAAAAAGTCCCCCCTTTTTTCCCTAATAAGATAACTTGAAAAAACATCATATTGCCCTAAGTAGGACTGCAGCGATAAAATCCCTTAGAGAAAAGCAGAGTTTTTCCAACTCTATTTTTAATACTTAGACAGAAATAGGTAAATGGACATATCTTTCAATTTTGCCAAATCTACATATCTATCTTTATCTATAACATCTACAATCTAATTCACATCTACATATCTACATTTTAATCTATTTTGCATATATTAATATTTAATTAAGGTGATATGTAATACTAAATATATTAAAATATACACATTACTTATATATGCATATATGTATATATATATATCTGTATCTAATATGTATATATATAATCTGTAACTAAAACATGTGTATGTGAAAATAGCAGTCGATTTCTAGATCTTCCTGCTTTGTCTCTTGACTATCTTTGCTTCTTTCCCCCAATCCTCATTCCCCTCAGAAGTAGGTTATGTACTTATGTGGTCTTTGATGTTTTTCTTCTTTATTGTATTCTCCAGGGCCTTTGGATTCTGAAGTTGAAATCCAATGAAAATATTTAGTACACAAAGATCTGAACTTGAAAGCTTGCTGTGAGAGGGTAAGAAAAAAAACTTATTTTCCTCTCAACTGTGACATGGATTTGAATCTGAAAAATGATGACAACAAGCAAGGCTTTTCTACCTTGCCTTCAAGCCTGTACTGAGCAGAATATTAATTTTTTCAAGGGCTGATACTGCTAACTAGTGAGGTTTTTTTTTTTAAATATCTGATTTGTTCTTTTTTTCTGGCAACACCAGGAGGAGTAATTTTTCTTCAGTCCTGATGATGCTAATACTAAATGATGATTTTGTGATGCATTACATACTTAACTAATACCCTCACTCAAGTGTTAAGTGGAAAAAAGAGAAAACCAATCTCATCCAATAAGCATTTATTAAACACCTATTTAAAGTAAGGTAATGTGCTAGGCAATAAAGCTGAAATTGTCTTTTAATTTATCTATATATTATCAGAAATCAATTTGAAATTCAGAAAAGTTGGTAGAAAGGATTAATCAATATTTGAAACAATAATTTTAAATATTTGTTATAAAATTGTGGGAATAGACGAAGGCTTACACTGATCAAGATTTTTGTGTACAATAAAATTATTTCTGTTCAGCTGAATAATTTTATGATGGATTTGTGAAGTTCTCTAAATGACTTCTTCCTTCCTTGTACCTTCCCTGTATCTCCATTTTTATTGCTGAACTGAAAACTAATGTGTTACTTGATAGCATGATAATATCTGTTTAGGCCAATATCTATTTAGTCCAAACAGAATAGAAGATGAAGGAGAATCCGCAAAGATTATATCAATGGTAGAAAGTAACCCACTTGACTTTTCAGGGACAAAAGCATATCTCAGCATTTTTCACTTTGCCACATTGCATTTTCATGTTGTTTGGAATTGTACAGAGACTATCTCAATTCTCTTTATAACCTGATGATATGTCAGATGTTATTTTGTGTGGCTTTGATGCTGTTGAAATTTCCTTCTTTAAAAAATTCAGAATTTAAACTTAAACATAATCTAACATTAGCATTTTATTATACAAAGGAGAGATAAAAAAGATTGCATATGAAACAGTGAAGTTGTTAATAGTATTTGTAAAATGTATACTGAATTTAACTTGGTCAAAATAAAACTGCTCTATTTATATCTTCTTTTGAAACTTTTGTTTTCACACACAGGGGGGCGGAGCCAAGATGGTGGAGTGAAAAGGTGACTCTCTGCGTCCTCCTCCGAACTTCTCTCAAATCAACAATAAAATAAGCCTCTGAACTGATCTTCAAGTCAACGAATCAGGAAATATTTGGATACTGCTTGCAGATATCTCTGAAAAACTTCACATCAGGTTTGTCTAGCTCGGACAGAGGGATAAACAGAGGACTCCGGTGTCAGAGAACTCTGGTGGAGGCCAGAAGTGAGGGTGGGACTCAGCTCAGCTCAGCTCAGACTGGAAAAAAACCTCCAAACTCCAAACTCCAAATTCCAAACACCTGGAGTTTATCTGAGGCACTCAGGACACTCTGCCCTGATTGGGGGCAGGTGTTCTGGCAAACTTGCCTTGTTTAAGGAGTAATTCGGACTTAGTCCTAGCCCCCACTAGCCCAGCACCTTAAATTAATTCGCCGAAGCGCCTCAGGGCAAAATCTTCAGCCGGTCGTTTCAGCTGCTGTTTTTTTTCCCCTACCTCAAAGAGATATTCACGCTGTCTAAAAAAAATGAAGAGACAAAAGAGAGCTCTCACCATAGACAGCTTTTACAAAGAGAAAGAGGAGAAGACCCCAGATCCAGAGGTTCCTTTAGACATAACTCGAGGGAATCAGCAAGGACCATCAGTGGTCCCCGTTTCAAAAGGCCTTTCTGGAAGATTGCTTAAAGAACCTAATAAAAGAACTGGAGGATAAATTGGAAAATAAATTGAAATTAGTGCAAGAAGGATACAGTATCTTGCAAGAAGGATATGATGCCTTGCAAAAGAGATATGAAAAAGACACCAATCTATTGAAAAATAAAATTAGTGAAGTGGAAAAAGAGTGCAATGAACAAAAAATTCAATTGGCCAGTTACAAATGGAGCTTAAAAAGGTAACTGAAGAAAACAACACTTTAAAAATAAGAACTGAACAAATGCAAGTGAATGACTCAATAAGACTTCAAGAATCAGTCAAACAAAAACAAAAAAAAATGAAAAATTAGAAGAAAATATGAAATATCTCCTAGGAAAAACAACTGACTTGGAAAATAGATCTAGGAGAGACAATCTAAGGATTATTGGTCTTCCTGAAAGCCATGATGAAAAAAAGAATCTAAACACTATTTTCCAGGAAATCCTGAAAGAAAACTGCCCTGAGATTGTAGAATCAAAGGGCAAAATCACCATTGAAAGAATTCACCGATCACCTCCTGAAAGAGACCCCAAAATTAAAACCCCAAGGAATATCGTGGCTAAATTTCAGGACTATACAACCAAGGAAAAGATTCTGTTAGCAGCTAGAAAGAAACAATTCAAATACCGAGGATCAATAATTAGAATCACACAGGATCTGTCAGCCTCCACATTAAAGGATCGAAGGGCCTGGAACCAGATATTCCGAAGGGCAAAGGAACTTGGATTACAGCCAAGAATATCCTATCCAGCTAGAATGAGCATTATCCTCCAGGGAAGAAGATGGTCATTCAATGATATAGGTGAATTTCACCTATTTCTAATGAAAAGACCAGATCTGAACAAGAAATTTGACATCCAAACACAGAACTCAAGAGATGCATAAAAAGGAAAAAAGGAAAGGACTCTTGAGAACTTTATTTCTACTAGGGGGATGCTTAAAGTTTGGTGGTATAATTAACTAGATATTACTTTGATAATATGAAAAAGAGAACTAGAAGGGGAAAGGTTGTCATGCTGGGGAAAAGAGGGGAAAAGTGGTAAAAATAAGATCTAAAAAAAGGAGGTAAAAACAGGTAAAATCTCTTGATGAGGCAAAGAAAACCTAATATAATTGAGAGAAAGAGGGGAGGGAGTTGAGCATTGTGTAAATCTTACTCTCATCAGGTTGGGCTCTAAAAGTGTATATCAGACACTTGATTTCACATAGAAACTTGTCTGTTGCTAGAGGGAAGGGGGAAGGAAAGGAAGAAAAGAAAGGGATAAACTAATAGAAGGGAAAATAGAAGAATCAGGGGAAAGGAATAAAAACAGGGGGAAGGGATCTAAAGGGTGGAGCATTGTTTGGGGGAGAGGGTCATCAAAAGCAAAGTACTGAGGAGGGGGGAAGGGAGAAAGGGGAAAGGAAAGGGGAAAACATAACGGGTAAATAAGATGGCAGGAAATAAAGAATTAGTTATTCTATCTGTGAATGAGAATGGGATGAAATCTCCTATAAAGCAGAAGCGGATATCAGACTGGATTAAAAACCAGAATCCCACAATATGTTGTCTACAAGAAACACATCTAAAACATAGTGACACATATAGGATGAAGGTAAAAGGCTGGAGCAGGACCTATTATGCTTCAGGTGAACAAAAAAAAGCAGGGGTAGCAATTCTTATCTCAGATCAAGTAAAAGCCAAGATAGATCTAATCAAAAGAGATAAGGAAGGAAACTATATTTTATTAAAGGGTACCATAGACAATATAGCAATATCTATACTAAATATATATGCACCAAGTGCAATAGCACACAAATTCCTAGGGGAGAAATTAAGAGAGATGCAAGAAGAAATAGACAGCCGAACGATACTAGTGGGGGATCTCAACCTTGCTCTCTCAGAATTAGATAAATCAAACAACAAAATAAACAAGAAAGAAACTAGGGAGATAAACCAATTGTTAGAAAACTTAGGTATGATAGATCTATGGAGAAAGTTGAATGGAGACAGTAGGGAGTTTACTTTTTTCTCGGCAGTCCATGGAACCTATACAAAAATTGACCATGTGTTAGGGCATAAAAACCTCAAAATCAAATGCAGAAAGGCAGAGATAGTAAATGCATCCTTTTCAGATCATGATGCAATAAAAATCACATGCAATGTAAGGCCAGGAGAAAATAAACCAAAAGTTAATTGGAAATTAAATAATCTAATCCTGAAGAATGAATGGGTGAAAGAGCAAATCATAGACACAATCAATAATTTCATCCAGGAGAATGACAATAAGGAGACAACATACCAAAAT
>JAJPUD010004967.1:23811-58303 GCA_023553655.1 Myrmecobius fasciatus | reverse complement strand
TTAGAAACTGGAAACTGAAGGGATGCCCATCAATTGGAGAGTGGCTGAATAAATTATGGTATATGAATGTTATGGAATATTATTGCTCTCTAAGAAACGACCAGCAGGATGATTTCAGAGAGGCCTGGAGGGACTTGCATGAACTGATGCTGAGTGAAACGAGCAGAACCAGGAGATCATCATACACAGCAACAACAGTATTACATGATGATCAATTCTGATGGACATGGCTCTCTGCAACAAAGAATTGTCTCAAATCAGTTCCAATTGTTCACTGAAGAAAGCCATATACACCCAGAGAGAGGGAAATGAAATATGGACCACAACGTAACATTTTCATGATCTCTATTGACATTTGCTTACATTGTGTTGCCTTTCTCTGATTCTTTTTTTTCCTTGTAGATAGGATTTTTGTTGCATAACTTCTCAAGCATTTCAACATTATTAACATGTAGTGGACTTCCTGCCATCTAGGGGAGGGGAGGGGACTGGGGGTAGAATTTGTAATGGAGAGCTTTGTAAAAATCAATGTTGGGGAACTACCCATATATATGTTGTACAAATAAAAACTTTAATAAAAAAAAGAAACTTTTGTTTTCTTCTGTGTCTTTTCAATTAGTTATTGATACTCTTTCCTTTCTTTATTCATTACCCACTATCTCATCTCTCTACTCACACTCCCTGATCTCTCCAATTAGAAACTTTCCAGTGTATGAAATGATTAGACTCAATTAATATATGCCAACACCTTGGGTATCTATGAAAAGATATGTCTTGTTTCATACTTCTAGTCCATCATCTCTTCATCAACTGATAGCAGGTTTGAATGATCATCAGAATTCTGAAGTCATGATTAGTGATGTCTTTCTTCAGAATTCTGAAGTCTTTCAAAATTGTTTTCTAACACATTATTGTGGTTGTTATTTTACTGTACATCATTCCACACAAATCTTTCCAATTGTTTCTACTTATTTTTTATCCTTTCTTATTTTTATTAAAACTTTTTATTTTCAAAACATAGGCACAGATAATTTTCAACATTCACCCTTGCAAAATCTTGTGTTCCAATTTTTTTCCTCTCTTCCCTCCACCCAGTTTCCTAGATGGCATATAATGCAATATATGTTAAACATGTGCAATTCTTCTATACATATTTCCACAATTATCATGCTGCATAAGAAAAAAAATCAGATAAAAAAAATGAGAAAGAAAGCAAAATGCAAGCAAACAATAACAAAAGGAGTGACAATACTATGTTGTGATCCATACTCAGTTAACACAGTCCTTTCTCTGGGTGCAAATGGCTCTGTTCATTACAAGACCATTGGAACTGGTGTGAATCATCTCATTATTGAAGAAAGCCATGTCCATCAGAATTGCCAATTGTATAATCTTGCTGTTGCCATGTACAATGATTTCTTGGTTCTGCTCACTTTACTTAGCATCAGTTCATATAAGTCTCTCCAAGCCTCTCTGAAATAATTTGGCTAATCATTTCTTATAGAACAATAATACTCCATAATATTCATATTCCATAACTTATTCAACAATTCTCCAACTGATGGGCATTCACTCAGTTTTCATTTTTTTGCCCCTACAAAAAGGGCTGCCACAAACATTTTTGCATATGTGGATCCCATTCCCTCATTTATGATCTCTTTGGAACAATCTTTTCTTATTGCTTAATTCAAATACCACAATTTGTTCAACCATTTCCCAATTGATCCCTATTCTTTGTTTCAATAAAAAGTACTGTTGCAAATATTTTTGTACAAATGGATCCTTTTGTGTGCACAATTTAATGACTTTGTGGATATAATTTCAAATTGTTTTACAGAATCAGTGTGCTAATTTGTAGCTTTTTCACTATTCATTCTATCAGCGTGCCTATTTCTTCTATGCTCTTTCAAAGTTAGTCATTTTCCATTTTTCCCCATGATTGTAATCTTGAGTTCATCCCTGTAAGTCTTTTCTTGTAGATTGCTCCCATTTTCTTCCCCATTTTTCCTCTAATTTTCAATATCTTCTACTTTACTATTTCCTTGAGAGATCTGGTGGCACAGTGGGAAAAGTGTTAAGCTTGAAGTCAGGAAAGCCTGATTTGCCTCAGATACTAGTTTTGTGACTCTGGGCAAGGCACTCAACCCTCTGTTCACATTATTTTCCTCAATTATAAATAGAGATAATAATTGCACCTACCTCATAGAATTATGTGAAGGTAAAATGAGATATGTAAAAAGTGCTCAGCACAAAAAAAAAGTGCTCAGCACTATGTAGATGACTATTGATTTCCCTTCCCTTTCCACTATCTACAAAGAGTCCTATATATTATGTTTCTCTTGATCAGATCACCATTGCCAGTTATCCTATACCTTTACTCACTTTCTTAATGAAATCTGAGAATTCCATCTATATCAACTAATTCTGTTTCCTTTATATCATTTCCTATATGTTCCGAAATCTAGTTTCTTCCATCATAATTCAATAGAAACGCTTGTCACCAAAGTTATTAATTTCCCATTGACAAATCTAATGATTTTTTTCTCATTTTTCATCCATTTTGATCTCTCCCTAGCATTTGACAGGGTTGATCACTTTCTCTTGAACACTGTTTCCTGTAGGTTTTAATGACACTCTTCTTTCCTTGTGATCTCCTACTCATTTGGCCATTCCTCAGCACTCTTTTCTGGATCTTCCTTCATATCATAGTCACTAACCATGTAATATCCCTAAATCTTTATTTTGGAATCTCTTCTCTTTTTCCCCTCTATTATTTTTCTTGGGGATCTCATTAGCTTCTAAGCATTCACTTATTAACTCTATGTAGATGTCTGTCTGTCTGTCTGTCTATCTATCTCTCCCTCCCTTCCTCTCTCTGTCTCTGTCTCTGTCTCTGTCTCTGTCTCTGTCTCTCTCTCTCTTGTTCTCTCTCTCTCTATATATATACATATATATATATATATATATTTACACATATCCAATTCTCTTTTTTCTCTTAAGTTAAAGTTTACATTCCAAATGCCTTTTGAACCTCTCAAACTGGATGTCACTTAGGCATATCAAATTAAATTTTTACAAAAGAGAACTTACTATCCTTCTAAACAACTCTCCCCTCTTCTCAACTTTCCTATTACTCTTGAGGACCACATTGTCACGTCAGTCACTTAGGCTCACACCCTTGCCATCATCCTTGACTTCTTGCTCTCTTTCACCCCACATATTTAATTTATTGTCAAACATGACTGTGTCTACCTTTAGGAATAGCTATTGTATATGTTTCCTCCTCTTCCCTCACTCATCAACCACCCTAATTTGTCACCTCTTTCCTGGACAATTAAAAATATTTGGTTTTTTCCCAATTGCATGTAAAGATAAATTTTAACATTCATTTTTGATTAAATTTTAATAAAATCATCTCCTTTTCCTTTCCCACTACATTAGACAGCAATTTGATATGAATTACACATGCACAATCATGTAAAAACATATTTCCATATTATTCATGTTGTGAAAGAAACAATTTGCAAAAAAGTTTGCTAAAGGAAAAGAAACACATGAAAAAAATAAAATGTGCTTCTATCTGCATTTAGATTCCTTTTCTGGATTGTTACAATAACCTTCTATTTTATTTCCTTGACTCAACTCTCTTATTCTTGCAATCTATCCTCTATTCCACTACTAAAGTGAATTTCATTAACTGTATGTCACTATTCTATTCAATAACTTCCAATGGTATCCTGTATTACCTCTAGGATCAAATATAAAGCTTTCTGTTAAGTATTTTAAAACTCTTCACAACTTGGTCTTCTTATATTTTACTCCCTTTTATCCTCTCCAAGATGCAGTTACATTGGTCTGTCTGCTGCTCCTCACACATGATTTTCCATCTTCCATCTCAAGTCCTGTCCTTGATCTTCATCTACCTATGGCTTATTTCTCCATAGTTATTGACATGTTGTCTTCCTCTTTTGACTAGGAACTCTTCAGGAACAGGGATCTTTTTGCCTTCCTTCATATCCCCAGTGGTTAGAACAGGACCTAGCACATAGAAGGAGCTTAATAAATGCTTATTGACCAACTGACAGGAAAATATATGTTTTACATGTAAGTCCTTTAAGATAGCAGTTTTGCTACAGAGATGCATAGAGCACCAGGTTTGGATTGAGGAGGACCTGAATTCAAATATAGTTAAACTAATCATTTAACTCTATTTGCTTCAATTCTTCATTTGTAAATTGAACTGGAGAAGGAAATAGCAAATCACTCCAGCATCTTTGACAAAGTAACCCCAAATGGTATCGTGGAGAATGGGACATTACCAAAAATGAGTCAACAATAAATGTTTTCCTCTTGCTGTTATAATTACACTGATTCTGCTTGTACAAAAACTGACATTTTATATAAATGAAATTATCCATTTTATTCTGGTCACTTATTCCTTGTTTAATTAATCCTGCTTCTTATTTACATAAGAATTTATATCCTTTCTTGTTTATATAAGCATTCTTATTCATAGCTATGAAAGATATCTTTTTCACATTTATTTTTTAATATGACCTTTTATTTTTAGTTCATTTATCCATTTAGTGCTTATTGTAATTTATTGTGTGACAGTTTAAATTTAGTTCTATCAAATTGATTTCCAATAATCTTAAAAATTTTTGTCAAAAAGTCATATCTACCACAGAAGTTGGTGTTTTGTTTTATTGAACACTCTGATACCATATTTGTTTGCAAATTTTCTTTTGTAAGCAGTAACAAATTCCTTTGATGATTAATGCTATGTAGCATACCTTGATAATCTGTTTCTGCTAGGCCCTCTTACATTTTTTTGTTTCCTTCCTACTCTTTTATTATTTCCAATGACATTTTTGACCTTTTGTTCCTCAAAATAATTTTTTATTACTATAAAATAAGCCTTTGAAAGTTTGGTATTGCACTAAATCTGTAATTTTTTTGTGATGTTAATCATTTTTATTAAATTTGCTCAAACCAATAATGAATACTTACTTTTCTAATTATTTAAGTCTTTCTTTATGTGTGTAAAAATGTCTTTACTTTGAAGTTGAATAAGTATTGTATATTGTATCTTAAAGTTGACTGCCAGATATAGCATAAATTTTGTAGTTATTTTATATCAGTTTTCCCTCCCATCTATTCTTATTGAGTTTTGTTAGTAATATACAGATAGATAGATGATTTTGTGGGGGTTTTTATATCTTGCTATTTTACTGGTTATTTAAAAATTAATTTTAATTGACTAAGTAAAACAGCATATCATATACCAATGGTGATCATACTATTTTCTACTTTGTTTATGCTTATCTCCTCAGTTTCTCTGAGTTGTAAGGGAGAAGTGATTTGGTTTCCCCACTTTATCATTCAGTCAT
The DNA here is from genome assembly GCA_023553655.1 of Myrmecobius fasciatus. Taxonomy (NCBI): domain Eukaryota; kingdom Metazoa; phylum Chordata; class Mammalia; order Dasyuromorphia; family Myrmecobiidae; genus Myrmecobius; species Myrmecobius fasciatus. The sequence continues at coordinate 52,913 of JAJPUD010004967.1, read as the reverse complement.
TTATAATTATACCTGGTGACTACGTCAGTTGAATTGGTATAGAAAACCAAATTTTTATTCCTTAAATAACATAATCATGTGATTTCATTGTTTGTGTCAGTAATATCATATATTGCTTGTTATTATTTTTCTAATTTTTAGTAATATTATATCACAGAGGTAAATCCAAACTAGATATACCAAATAGCATTTTTATTGTAAAGCGAGTGCTCTATCTATACCCCACACAGCTGTCCCAAATGGTATCTTAACAGACAAATCTAATGGCCTTTTTCAAATCCTCATCCTTCTGGAACTCTTGGTAGCCTCTATATTGTCACCTTCTCCTTGATACTCTCTTTTCTATTATATTTTCAATATAAGAGTTGTTGAGACTTCTTTGCTAATATTACAATTACAATTAATATTTTTGCATTAATGTTCAATAGAGATATTTAACTATAATTTTTCTTCTTTACCTGATGCATATAAGGACAATAGTTGCCTTATAAAAAGCATTAGATAGAATACATTTTTTTCTATTTTTTGTTAGCAAATTATGTAAATGTCAGAGAGAAAAATTTTCCATTATGTTGGATAAAATTCAGTTGTAAACTCATTTAGGCCTAGAATCTTCTTTTTTCCACATAGGAGTTTTCTGTTTTTATAAGTACTTGTTTTTTTCCCTCTAAAACTGGATCATTTACATTCCTTACTTCTTGTAATATTGATATGGGTATGTTATATTTTTACACATATTCTATGAATATATGTTTGCACAAAATACTTTCTAATGATTTTTATTTCCCTTTCATCTTATTAATTCTTTTGAAAATATATTCTTAATATTGAGTTTTGTCTCAAAAATAATCACCTAATGGTTCCTTAATTTTATTCATTTTTTAAAAAAGAATTCCTAGTTCTAATTATCTTCTCAAAGGGTTTTTCACATTTTTTCTTTTGTGATTTTCAGGATCTTTATTTTTGTTTTTATTATTTTTTCCTAGCTTTGTTTTCCACTGGTCTTCTCAATTAATTAACCTTATCTTTCCTTTGTGATGATGATGTTGTTTAGAGAAATGAATTTTCCCCTTTAAGTCTGCTTTGTCTGCATTCTAAAATTTTTAGCATGTTGTGACAATGTACTATTTAAAAAAATAAAATTATTTAATGCTTCTATAATCTGCTTTTTAACATGAAAACTCTGTAGAATTATATTTAGTATTCATTTACATTTATATTTTTCTTCAAATTTGTTTTATTGGTGGTAATTTTAATTGTTAATATATTAAAATTTAAATATTAATGTTTTAAAATATATTTTTACTTCTATGCATTTCTTTTTGTTTTGTTCTCATTAACTATGGTTGGATGTTTTAATATTAGAAACGTATTTATTATTCTAATTCGGTAGTTATAAGATGTCTACAATAGCTTAATTTTCTGTGATTTTATTTGTATATTTAATTTTTTTCTCATTTATCTTAGTGTTACATTTTCTAGGACTGAAGTTACCATAAGTACTATTTTTCTGTCTATGATCCCCTACAATTGAATAAGTTTTCTTCTAAGTACTTTGGTACTATGCATTCATAAGTATTTAATATTGCTAGTGATTCAACTATTTGTGAAATCTATAAATACAATGTAATTTCCTTGCACATATTTTCCCTCAATATTACTTTATTTTTCTAAATAAAGATAGTTTTAAACATTAATTTTTTTCAAGACATTGTATTCCAAATTTTTCTCCATCTCTTACCTCTTTCCTCCCCAAGACAGCAAGCAAACTTATATAGGTTAAGTCTGTGAAGTCCTTTTAAAAATGTTTCCATATTTTTCATGTTGTGTAAGAAAAATCAGACTAAAAGGTAAATCACGAGAAAGAAAAAACAAATCAACAAACAAAAATGATGAAAATACTATGCTTTGATACACATTCCATTTCCAAAGTTCTCTCTCTCTGAATCAGGATGGCATTTTATATCCCAAGTCTATTGGAACTATTTTGAGTCATAGCACTGTTGAGAAGTGCCAAGTCCATTACAGTTGATCATCACATAATCTTGTTACTGTGTGTAATGTTCTCCTATTATGCTCACTCCACTCATAGTCAGGGCATGTAAATATTTCTAGGATTTCCTGAAATCATCATTTCTTATATAATAATATTCAATTTCCGTCACATACCATAACTCATTTAGCTATTCCTCAACTAAAGGCCCTCCACTCAATTTCCAGTTCCTTGCCATGACAGAAGAAGCTCCTACCAACATTTTTGCACATTTGCAAAGGTCCTTTTCCATTTTTTATGTCTTCTTTGAGAAACAGATCCAGAAGAGATACTTCTAGATTTAAGGGTATACACAGTTTTACAACCCTTTGGGTATAGTTCCAAATTATTCTCCAGAATAGTTGGATCACTTCACAACTCCACCAAAAATGCATTAGTGTCCCAGTTTTCCCACATCCCCCCAACATTTATCCTTATCTTTTCCTATCATCTTAGACAAGCTGATAGATGAGAGGTGGTGCCTCAGAGTTATATTTATTTGCACTTCTCTAATCAGTAGTGACTTTGAACATTTTTTTCATATGACTAGAAATGGCTTTAATTTCTTCATCTGAAAGTTGTTTGTTCATATCCTTTGACCATTTATCCATTGTGGAATGACTTGTATTGTTATAAATTTGACTCAGTTCTCTGTATACTTTAGAAATGAGGCCTTTATCATAAAATGCTGTTTATAAACATTGTTTCCCAGATTCCTTTTTCCCTTCTGATCTTGTCTGCATTGATTTTGTTTGTATAAAACCTTTTTAATTTAACAAAATCAAAATTTTCCCTTTTGCATTTTAATGTTCTCTACTTCTTCTTTGGTCATAAATTCCTCATTTCTTCATAGATCTGACAGGTAAACCATCCCTTGCTCACCTAATTTTCTTAATATATTATCATGTTTTATGTCTAAGTCATGAATCCATTTTGACCAGAAATTTTTGTCAAATAGTGAGTTCTCATCCCAGAAGCTGGAGTCTTTAGGTTTGGGTTGACAAACACTAGGTTACTATAGTCATTGATTATTGTTACACATCTCTTTTAACTGCATCTCTAGTAGCTGGAGTCATTATTATTAACCCTCCTTTTTTGGTTTCACTTAAAGTATAATAGACTCTATTTTGATTTCACAACATTAACACTGTACCTATGTTTATATTTGGAGTATGTTTCTTTAAAATTTTGAGGATAATTTTGTTGATATCTACTGTGTCAATCTTTTCTGCTAATTTTCTCTTTTATTTGGGAACATTGTTTCCATTAACATCCGTATTTATAATTTGTAAGTTGTGTTTATTTTTCCATCTTATCATATTTTAACATTTCTTCTCATTACACAATCCTTACTACTTGAAAAAAGGCATGAAATACAGGGAATAAACTTCAATCTAGTAACATAACTTTTGTGCCATGAAATATTTTTTTTCCCTTTCCCTTTCTTCTCCATGCCCAGTTTTGTCCTTACCTATTTTTAATCTTTTATTCTTCTCTTTAGCAATATTCTTCGGTGATTGAGGTAATCATTTTGGACTAGTTTCTATCTTCTCACTTACACACTTATCCCCAAGGAAGTAAGCAGACTAAGAAGAGGGTTCAAGGTGAACTAGTCCAGAGGTCACTTGTCACAAATTATCTTTATGTCCATCAATCCTGGACTGTCTGACTGCTAACCTTGACATGGTCTCTGTCTCTAGATCTCCTGATGGCTGCTCTCATAATTTTTTGAAGCACACAGGTTCATGGCTTTCTGTAACCTCTTTTCACAGCAAAACAAAAATGACACAACACAAACGGAAGAAATATAAGGGCTAAATGCTTTTGACTTCCTGTTAATTGTGGAGGGAAGAGGGCGTGAGGACATATGTATGTCCTCAGAAGTTTCTTCTTTTCCAAAGCCAGCAAGAGCCTGGATCAAGAGACTGGTCCTCACTGAACCACTGGACCATCCTCACTGATGCCTTCTGTGCCCCAGTTCTGACATGATAGCCAATCAAAGAGACTTCTCTTCACTGTATGGATAACACATCAGAACCAGTAACAGAAAATGCACATGCTCGTTTCTCTCTATAAAGTACTTTCATTACATGACCATAGCTTTCTGAGAAGTAGTCTCCCAAATCTCTTCCATGTAGGGGATGGGGATTTGACCAGCTGACAATGATGAAAGCTCACCCAATCCCTGCTACATATACTGTGTAATACTTGAATTGCATCCCCAGTAAAGCATAGTAATTCAAGAAGCAGAGGAGCTAGGTGGCACAGTACACAGAGTGCCAGGTTTAGAGTTAGAGGGAATCAGATTCCCGACTTCAAATTTCTTCTCAGACATTTACTAGCTGTGTTATCCTGGGCAAGTGATTTAAACCTGCTTGCCTCACTTATTCATCTGAAAAATGAGCTGGAGAAAGCAGTGACAAACTATGCCAGAATCTTTGCCAAGGAAACCCCAAAGAAGGTCATAAACATGAAAAATGAGTAAACAAGAACAACAAAAATTAATGGGGCAGAAGTGAGGAGGGAGAGTATGCTAATCATCAGAGATGGACATGAAGACAGAAGATCAGGTGGCAAGCCAGAGGAAAGCCAGATTGGATCATAGACTGCAGAAGAAGAGATATGTACAATGAAGTTGTGAAGATATGTTAGATCTAGACTTTATTTATTTTTTATTTTTTTGGGAGGGGTTTATTAAAACTTTTTATTTTTAAAACTTATGCATGGATAATTTTTCAACATTAATCCTTGCAAAACCTTGTGTTCCAATTTTTCTCCATCTTATGTTCATCCCCTCCCTTAGATGGCAAGTGATCCAATATATGTTAAACATGTTAAAATATATGCATATACATTTCCACAATTATCTTGCTGCACAAGAAAAATCAGATCAAAAAGGAAAAAAGTGAGAAAGAAAACAAAATTCAAGCAAACAACAACAAAAAGAGTGAAAATATTATGTTGTGATCCACACTTGGTTCCCACAGTCCTCTCTCTGGGTGTAGATGACTTTCTTTCTCACAAGATCATTATAACTGGCCTCAATTGTTGGAGCCAAACTTTAAAGGATGAAAAGAGTAGTTTATATTTTCTCCTAAAGATATTAATGAGCTACTGGAATTTATTATATAAGAGAGTGATATGGTAGATCTGTGCTTCAGAAAAATTGTTGAGGATTAGAATGGTGTGATATGATAAAGTGGGAAGAGAGGAGGAAAGCAGACCAAGTAGACAGGTATTGCAGTAATTTAGGTGAGAGGTGATGAGTGTAGTAACTACATGAGAAAGAAGAGTATAAGTTAGAGATAAAATAGAGGTAGAAATGTCAAGATTTGGCAATAGATTGCACATATGTGGTGAGAGAGAGTGAGGACTCAAGGATAAGGCTGACATTACAAATTTCAATAATACTTTTGATTTTTAAAATATTTTATTTATTTATTTAATATTTCCTCAGTTACATTTAAAATAATTTTTTTTACATTTGTTTTTAAAAATTTTTGAGTTCTAGGTTCCCTCCCTTATCCTCACTCACAATTAAGAAACCACCTGTAAAGTTATGCAAGACATGTCCATAAAAGGCAAGTTGGGAAAAAAAAAACAACAACATAGATATCCCACACTAATGAAAATAAAAGCTTCCATGAAAAATTAAAGAGAGAGAGAGAGACAGAGACAGAGAGAGAGACAGAGAGAGAGACAGAGAGAGAGAGAGAGAGAGAGAGAAAGAGAGAGAGAGAGAGAGAGAGAGAGAGAGAGAGAGAGAGAGAGAGAGAGAAGGAGGAAGGAGGAGAGGGAGGGAGGGAGAATGCTTCAGTCAGTATTTGGATACAAATAGTTACTACTCTGGGTATGGATAGAATCTTTCATCATAAGTACTTCAGAGTACTCGCAGATGATTGTACTACTGAGAATAACAATGTCATTCACAGCTGGTTATCCCAGAAAGTTGTTATTACTTTGTATACAATACATTTCACTTTCCTTGAGTTCATGGAGGACTATTCAGGATTTTTTCTCCTGAGAGCATCCTGCTCATCATTTCCCAGAGAACAATAACTGAACAATACTTTTGCCAAATAGGGAAGTTTGGTAAAGGGATCGGCTTTTGAGGGACACTACAATACTACTAGTGCTCTTTTGGATATATTGAGTTTGAGATGTCTCTGGGACATCCAGCTTGAAATGTAGAATAGGGAATAGGTGATACATAAATAAATCTCAGGAAAGTGACTGGCACTAGATTATAGATCTGTGAATTGTAACGAGAAAATAATCAAATACACAGAAATCAGACAAAGCCATCAAAAGAAAGATTAATAGAGAAGAGAAGAAGCCCTTGTACCATAGGAAATATCCATTGGGTGGACATGATATGAATGATAAGCTAACTGAGAATAACTGAGAGGATTGAAAGGAAATTGTCATAGACAGTGGAGAGCACTGTCGTGAAAACCAAAGAAAGAGAAAATGCCTAGAAGGAAAGAGAGTGATCAATAATTCCAAATTCAGGAAAGAAGTCAAGAGGAATGAGAAGCAAGAGAATACCACAGGTTTGCTACTTACGTAGCCATTGGTCATTTTGTAGAGAACAGTTTCAGATAAGTGTTGAGGGTTAAGGAGTGACTAAAGAAAATGGAGATAATGAATATAGATCACTTTTTCTAAATGTCTGAGGAAAAAAAAAGAAGATCTAAGTGATTATAGCTTGAGAGGGTAAGAACTAGTAAAGTTTTTAAGGAAGGTTGAAACTGGGGCAATTAGGTGGCACAATGGATAGAGCACCAACCCTGGAGTCAGGAGGATCTGAGCTCAAATCTGGCCTAATTATTGATACTTACCAGCTGTGTGAATCTAGGAAAATCACCTAATTCCAAATGCCTTGCAAAAAAACAATAACAAAACCCCCAAAACAATAGAAAAAAAGATTAAAACTTAATTAAGTTAGAAAGTCATGGGGAAGGAAGAAGTAGATAAGGAGAAATAGATACTTTTAAAAAGGGGAACTGTGGGGTTGAGTGTGCAATCTGCTGGAAAAAAATTGAGAACAGATGAATTGAAGGGTAGATACAGAAAAAAAAACCCAACTTGCTTTGGAAAGGAGAAAGGTCACCTCAGTATCAGTGGTTTTGACATGGAAATAATAAGCAAAGAGTGGATTGTTATGAGTGAACTCAATTTTCACAGTATGGTAAGAAGGGGTCCTTAACTGGGAGGGTGGGAGAGATATGGGAGGCTTTTGGAGAAAAGAGGTTTCAGACAATCTCTATGGGGAGTGAAATAGGGAATGAATTATGGAGGAATAAAAGGATTTTCTTGCTGCAATGAAAGCTTCAACTTTCAGTTGAAGTTGGATAACATGAATTTATAATGTGTCTGCATACTTCTGTGACTTCCTTTAACTGTTGAGTAGCATGTGAGCAAAAAATGAGGAGGCAGATGGTGGAGCAATCCAAGGTTGAGCTTTGACAGGTGATCTATAGGATAAGAGGACAAGGATTCAAAAGTAAAAGACAATGAGGAAATGAATTTGATAATTATAAACTTAAGAACTAGGGACAGAATAAAGGGAAGTGAGGACACTGGTCATAGCCTGAGTAGTTACTGAGATGTGGAGGTATGGGGAAGCAAAAAAAAAAAAGGTTTAAAAGACAGTACACAGAAAAAAAGAGGAAGGTATGTCAGAGATCTTGATTAAGGAAGTAAAAACTTGGGCATAATGAATGAAATATGTAGTTGGGAAATGATACAAGAATTAAAGTTATATCTTAAAGATATAAGATCAAAGAATATTGATAGGTGCCTTTCAAAACAGAAAGAAAGAAAGAAAAAAGAAATTCAAGCTATCAGTAGGCACAGTGAAAAAAGATGCTCTAACTTAACTAATCATGGGAGAAATGCAAAAGAAAGCAACTCTGAGATTTTATCTCATATGCATCAGAACAGAAATTAAGATAATAAACAAAAAATCATAATGAATGGAAGAGATGAAGGGGAAAAAAGCAATACAAATATATTCCTGTTGGAGCTTTGAATTGGTCCAGTAATTCTAGAAAGCAATTTGGAACTATACTCTCAGTCTCTAAATTGTGTATCCCTTTGCTCTGGACAAACCACTAATAGGCATATATCTCTTAGAGATCAAAGGACACTATGAATAAAAATATTTACAACAGTCCTTTTTGTTTTACTCATAACTTAAAAGAAAGTGAGTGTCTATTAACTGAATAATAACTAAATAAATAATGTTGTTTGAGTGGAATGGAATATTATTTTGTTACAAACAGTGATTCTTAGGAAAGGCTAAGTAAAGTGATAAGAAAGTAAAGTGAGCAGAAAAAGTAAAAACAATTGGCACAATGACCACAGTGAAGTGTAATAACATGGAAAGACAATTTTGATTAAAGCAGTGAACAATAATGATTTCAGAAGAACGATGAAGAAATGTGCTTCATACTTCTTGTCAGAGAAGTCATATACTAAAGGTAAGAAATAAAGTATACATTTTCATTATGGATAATGTGTAAATTAGTTTTGCCACAATTGGTCTATAAAAAGTGAGAATGGGAGTTGGTTAAAGCAGCACTTAAAAAAAAAGAATATCAGTGAAACATTTAAAAAATACAAAAGAAAACAAGAGGAAGTTCAGAAGGTAGCATAGTTAATAAGGATATTTTTGTGGCTAAGATGTTATATTTAATATATACTCTAAAAACTAAATTGCACATAAGTTATGTTTACAATCTTTTCCCCCTTTTAAATGTTCATGTTGATGTTTAAAGTCTTAATGAAAAATAAAATAAAAATAATACACCATTTTCCCCCAAGAGATATTTTTTTGTCCCTCCCCTGTTAGTATTCATACACTTTTGCTAGTGTTTATCTATAGGCACAGGATAGCAAATAACTTTCACCACAGGGTGGTGGTCTTTGTAGGTTTTGTGAAATCTTGTTCTATAGTGAGCATTAGAATGAGAAACTCATTGAACTGGTGTATTTCTCAGCAAAGTGCTACTTAACCAATAGCAAATGGAAGATTAATTTCTTACTCAATAAACTTTCTTTGCTAATGGAAACTTTGGGATTTCTGTTTGTTTCAGTTGAAACAACTCAGATTTATTTTATGTAGTTGAAAAACCAAAGAAGATGAGAGGCAGTATGACTCTTTCAAACTCAGCAGCCCAAGGTGAAAGACTGATTGATGGTTACAGATTCACATGGGCCAAAGATCCTGAATGTATCATCTACAAAGCAGCAGTGCATGTTAATGGGAATATCATATATTTCAGTCATTGAGTATCCAAGTATGTCCAGTGATAGGGCATTCATTTTCTTCATTTATAAAAGAAAAATACATGTTGTAGATCAAAATGACTTCTATTTATTGTAAAGGTGAAATCTTGAAAGGCAGTGAATCAAGGACTTATGAAATACCTCTCCTGTACTTTTCCTGCATAAAATTTGAAAAGTCCCAGGGATTTATTCACATTCCCAGGTCAGAATAATTTCACAGCAATCAGGCTATTCAGATTCTCAGAGATGTTTTTGAAAAGTCTGTTAGATGTTCAGTGACACTTCAGTATAGGTAGAGATCCCACCACTGAGCATTGGTATCTGTATTCATATTTTCAAACTGGTCCTTCATTCAATGCCATGGACTAAAATAAAAGAGACTGACAATATGAGGTTGCCTGAAGAAATACAGTAATTGGTAGGTAGCTGGAAAAATCTTGTGGTTGTTTCTGTTGAACCTCTGAGAGAATGGTATTCTCCAGCCTATAGTGAGGACTCCCAATCAATTCCGAAATAAGAAAATGTTTTTTTTTTCATAAATTTTTAAGTTTTGCTTGGGTATGTTATATAAAAATATGACATTTGATATATTTTTACTGAATTTGATTTTGTAAGGCACATACATTTATATTAAGCTAATTATACATATGCATTTGACTCAGGCCCCCCTGAAATTGATAGAAGGATTAAAAACATGAGAAAAAATTTAAATGGTGGGTATATGAAAGTGCAAATTTCATTCTGATAAAGTCCTAGAACCACAGGATATTAACATGTTAGATCTAGAAGGAACTTTGGAGAGAATTAATAATAGCAACAAAAATTTCTATACTATTTTGGGGATTACAAAGTGCCTTATATGTGCTATCTCCTTTCATCTTCATTATCACCTTGTAAGATAGTTATATAAAAAAATATTGGATCTGAAGATAGGGGTGAATTTGGAAAATCAGACATGGGCAGCCAGAGAGTCCATTTTAAGGACTCTCCATGGATACGATAGTATAAGATGAGAGTGGAATGAGAAGTGGTTCAGTTTAGTTGAAACCTAGTACATGAAAGGGGAGAATTACTAGGCAATGTTGGAATGGTATTTTGAAGGCAGATTGTGCAGGCCCTAGAATGGCAGGCTAAGGAGTTTATACATTATTCAACAGATATCTCCCTTCACACACTCTATCTTCTAATCATACTTTACTATTAGTTCTTTATACTCAGAATTCCACATCCTGTCTGTAGGTCTTCACATATTATATTCCCTCCCCCTGCCCTTTCTCCATCCCTAAAGGAACTCTTTCATTATCTTAGCTTCTTAGGATACTTTTTTTTTTCAAAATTTAACTGAGAGAGGCACCTTCTACATAAAGCCTGCTTTTATCTCCTTATTCCCTTCTCAATTAATTCTTCCTCCCTTCTCAAATCACCTTATATGTACTTATTTGTGTGTTCCTGTATTGCTTTTGCTGCTCCTCTCCCCCACATAAGATACTTGATGGAATAAAGTTTTTTTTTTCTTTCATATCCTGGATATACTCTTGCACAAAGGAAGTGCACAATTAAATTTTTTCAATAGAGATGTGATAAAGTTGAATGGAATACAGGATACTAAAAGTAGGAGAGAGCTTGGTGATTACTTTTGTACTCCCAGTGCTTAGCACACTGTCAGGCAAATAATAGATGATTACAGGTGCTTTTGTTGATTTAATTTACAGATCAAGAAACTGAGGCAGAAAGAGGTGAAGTGACTTGCTCAGAGTCATATAGATTATGTAGTAGATACCCACCTTGAACTCAGGCTTTTTGATTTGTAACCCCAGTATTTTTCTCATTCATATGTGAACAGTTATTCATTACTCATATCATCATCATCATCACTATGTATATTGCAAAGATTTAATACATCATTTTCAGTCATTCATTTCATTCATTCTTAGGCAGCTATGGAGCGTGGATTAGATGGGAGATGGATGGAAGCAGAAAGACCAATTGGGAGGTCAGTTTAGCTGACAAAAAATAAGGTTCTGAATTAGAATGGTTGCTATGTCAGGGAGAGGAAGTGACCAGAGAGATCCTAGTATTAAAATCAAAAGGCCCTGGTAATTACTTTGGATGTGGATGAATAGGGGAAAAAGATAAAAGCCCATCTGAAGAGAAGAGTGGAGTTTGGTTGATTAGGAAGAAGACTGTCATCTCTAGAAAGAGGAAAGTTTTATCCAAAAGAAAGAATTTGGCAGGAATGATAGAAGTGATGAATTTCATTATTGTGTTTTTTAATATATTGAGTCTCAGTGGCTGGCAGATCATCTGGAGATCACTAACAGTGAGAAGAAGGCATAGCTTGAAATCATAGTAGTGTCAAAATAATGGTTTGATAATTTTTAAGGATAGAAGATATGAATGTCTTTTTACCCTCAGAATAAGGAAGTCTACAGAGGAGACTGATTATTTATGAAAAAAAGATGACTGAGCAAGATCTTGGGGGAAAAATGGGAAGAAAATATATCAAGGCAGAGATGGAAGACATTAGTTTTTGCCCCCTGAGGCAATTGGGGTTAAGTGACTTGCCCAGGGTCACACAGCTAGGAAGTGTTAAGTGTCTGAAGCCAGATTTGAGCTCAGATCCTCCTGATGTCAGGGATGGTGCTTTATCCACTTTGATTTCTAGCTGCCACAAAGAGAATAGTTTAAACAAAGGAGGGGGGATGGTAGGAAAGGGCAGGGACTTACCTGAACTATCCCAAATTCCTCTCCAAATAATTTTAAATAATGCTTCAGAACAAAGTATGGAGGCACAGAAACCATAAAAAGGATGCTGTAAAATAATTTTCCAGTCCAAGATAACTTAAGAGATAGACAGGAAAGGTCTATTACATCAGAGTGATAGTGGAACATAGTGTAGCACTGATCACACCCAAGCAAAAAAGCATCAGCCCTTAGGGACAAATAATCAACTGGTGACAGTGGCTGCTTTTAGAATTCTCAGCCCACAAATGGCAAGAAGATCAGGCAACTGGTCAAAAGGAGCTTAGAAGGTCTCTTTAATTGCACTCATATAATTGCATTGTCCTTGTGGGGATTCAGGTCATAGTCCTGGATTGCAATCCCAAGGCGAGGAGGGACACTGGCACACTAGAGCTTGTGTCCATAAAACAGCAGAGACTCTGGTCAATGTTCCAGGGTGAAAAAGAGACAAACACAGGCCAGAAGAGTAATAAACACACTTTTAGCATCATATCACCTTTGAAGAATTGTAATCTTACCGACTCCCAGAGTTAGCTCTGAAAATAGTGCACAAAAAATCTTAAGTTTTGGAAGTACTTCTTTCACTACAGGAGCAGAGCCCAATTTTAATATAAATTTTAAAGTAAGGAAAGAGGACCCCAAAAGAGGAAACACATAAAAAAGTTAGTATGGTGACAGGAAAGATCCAACCACAAACGCAGAAGAAGACTACAAAGTCAAAATTACTTTCTAAAGCCTCAAAGAAAAATGTGAATTGATCTTACGTCCAAAAAAGAATTCCTAAAAGAGCTCAAAAAAAGGATTTTACAACTCAAATAAGTGATACAGAAGGAAAAATATGGAAACATGAAAATGATGCAAGAAAATCATGGGACAAAATAGAATTGAGTTTGACAAAAGAGGTGCAAAAATTTAAGAAATTAAAGCCTTAAAAAAAGAACAGTTAAAATGATAAGAGAGACTTCAAAATCTAAAGAAGTGAATAATGCCCTAAAAAGCAGAATTGCCAAATGGAAAAAGATGAACAAAAATTAAATGAAGAAAATAACTCCTTACAAAATAGATAAGGATACCATGAAAGAAAATGGAAAGACAAATGTTGGCGAAAATGTGGAAAAATTGGTACACACTCTATTGTTGGTGGATTTGTGCATTGACCCAACCATTCTGAAGAGCAATTTGGAACAATGCCCAAAAGACAATCAAATAGTATATACTCTTTGGTCCAGCAATAACATTATTAGATCTGTCTTCCAAAGAGATCATAAAAAGGGAAAAGGTCCTCATATGCAAAAATATTCATAGCAGCTCTTTCTGTGGTGGAAAAAATAGAAATTGAGGGGATAGCCATCAGTTAGGGAATGGCTAAACAAGCAGTAGTACATGAATCTGAAGGAATATTGTTGTGCAATTAGATATAATAAACAGTCAGATATTTGAAAAATCTGGAAAGACATATGTATTGATGTAGATCAAAGTAAACAGAACCAGAACTTTGTACAAAGCAACATTGTGGGATGACCAGCCATAATTGATTTAGCTCTTCTCAGCAATAAAATGATACAAGACAATTCCCCTCCCCCCCAAAAAAAAAACAAAACCTCATGCTAGAAAATGCTATTGATAAACAGAGAAAGAACTATGGAGTCTGAATGCACTTTTTGTGGCTTTTCCTTTTCATTCTGTTTCTTCTTTCCCAGCATGACTAAAGTGGAAATATATGTACATATTATTGGATGTGTATAACATATCAGATTGCTTGCTGTCTTTGGAGGGAGAAAAAAAAAATAGAACTCAAAATCTTTTTTTAAAAAAAGTTGAAAACTATATTTACATATAACGGAAAATATAAAATTCTCTATATAAGAAGATTCATAAATAGTGGAGTTACATGATCAGATTTGTACTCTAGAAATATCTTCAATGTGGTAGTTATGTGGACAATGGTTTAAAGAAGAGATGGGAAGGAAGAGACCATTGTAATAATTCAGGAGAGATGTAAAGTGAACCTGAACTATCAATTTTTGTTCAATCATATCTGATCCGAGCTCATTTGGAGTTTTCTTGGCAAAGATGCTAAAGTACTTCATCATTTCCTTTTACAACTCATTTTACAGATGACAAAAGTGAGGGAAACTTGGTTAGTTGCCTTGCCCAGGTTGACAGAGCTAGTTCAAGTGTCTGAGGCCAGATTCAAATTTATGAAGATTAGTCTTCTTAACTCCAGGCCCATACACTCATACATTCATACATACATATAGCTTCTCTATCAATCAATCAATCAACATTTATTAATCACTTACAATAATAATATGTGTAAGTGAAAGTGCTAAACAATGAAGAAACAAAGCAAAAACAATCTCTGCCCCCAAGGAGCTTACAATCTAATGAAGGAAACAATAGGCAAACAAATATACACAAAGCAAATTATATATGGGATAAATCGGAAATAATTGACACAAGGAAGGCACTGGAATTCAAAAGAGTTGAAAAAAATCATCCAGTAGAATATGGGGTTTTAGCTGGGACCTAAAGGAAACAAGAGAGTCAGAGATGAGAAAAGCACAATATTCCAGGCATGGGAACTAGCCAGAGTTAATGCATTTTCTGTGCTAAGAGACGGTGAATCTTGTTAGTGGAACAGCCAGGACACCAATGTCATGGGATTCAGAAGTACATGCTACAGGATACAAGTAAAATAGAAATATAGGAGGGGCTCTATTATAAATACTAAATAGAACATTTTCTATTTATCTGGGAGGCAACAGGGAGACACTATAGTTGAGTGAATGGAAAGATGACATGATCAGATTTGTATTTTAGGAAAATTTCTCTAGTCACTGAATGGATTTGAGTGGGGAAAGACTTGAGTCAGAGAGACTTACTAGCAGACTATTGTAATAGCCCAGGGTTAAAGTAATGAGAGTCCTGCACTAAAGTGGTGACTGAGAAAGGAGAATATTGGAGAGATGTGGCAAGGTGAAGACATCAGACCTTGGCAACAAATTGGATGTGGGGGTGAGAGTCTGTGAGGAATCCAGGAGAGCTCCTACATTACCAGCCTGAGGGAAAGCTATCCTTTATGATAATAGGGAAATAATAGGGTAATAGGGAAAGTAGGAAGATAAACAGTTCTGTTTTAGATGTATATAGCTTAACATGTCTACTGGACATCCATTTCAGATATCTAAAAGGCTCTTGCAGATGCAAGACTGAAGGTCATCAGAGAGATTGTGACAGTGTGAATAAATTTCAGAATCGTTAGACTTCAGATGATAACTAAATCCATGGAATATCCACTGATAGAATTTCCAAATGAAATAGGGAAGGGACAGCATGAATAGGGACTAATATGAACCATGTAGTGGAGATTTCATTGGCTCTCCATCACATTATGTAAGATATAAAATAGGGCTCAGGATAAAGCAATCAATTTAATAAAGTATATACTTTAGATCCTAGCACATGTGGCATAAGGGATAAGTGACTCCAGTCTCAGGAGGTGCAGAAATGAAAACTGAACAGATGAACTAATTCAGCACTGTATAGTAGAAATCTAAAGGACACCAACAGACAAGGGAAGACCAGTTCTGTCTAATTTTGGTACTTGAAGCCATTCTGCTCTGGTGAATCTTTGTCAGGGTAATGGTGGGGCTAACGGAGGAAGGGAAACACATCCAGTCTGATGTGCATCTTTAAGTTCCAGAGTACAATCTGATATTTGAATTAAAATTCCAAGAAAAGCAGTTAGTTGAGCACAACATAACTTCTGATGGACATTTACCTGTAGCACTGTGCTTCATCTCATTTAATTTGAGTTGACATCTGCAGAAAGTCTTTAGCCAGAATCCTACACTTGCTGTAGGTGATAACTGAAGTATATGCCTAGGAAAGTGGGGTTAATAGGTGTGTGGAAGCTAGTCATTTCTGTCTGCAGGGGCCCATCCCTCAGCAGAGCTATTCTGTGCCATGCTTTTGACTGCACATTATGCTTTGATCAGGAGTTGATGATTTAAATTAAAGCTCTAAAAATGACTTTCCCAACCTCAGGAGTGGGGCAGTGGAGTACATGGAGCCAGAGTCTCACAGGCCCTTAATACCCACACTGCAGGTGATAGCTTGGATACATTTGGCTTCCTCTCCTCGTTGATTAATTCTGGATGCAGATTGTTTCTTATGTTTAATTAAGATCTGATTCATTCTTTTAAAATATTTTTTTATTAAAGCTTTTTATTTACAATACATATGCATGGATAATTTTTTCAACATTGACCCTTGCAAAACTTTCTGTTCCAAATTTTTTCCCTCCTTCTCCCCACCTTCTCCCCTAGATGGCAGGTAGTCCAATACATGTTAAATATGCTAAAATATATAACAAATCCAATATATGCATACAAATTTATACAGTTATCTTGCTGCACAAGAAAAATTGGATCTAGAAAAAAATCTGAGAGGGAAAACAAAATGCAAACAACCATCAATAGAGAGCTAGAAAATGCTATGTTATGGTCCACATTCAGTTCCCACAGACCTCTCCCTGGGTGTATGTGGCTTTCTTCATCACTGAACAATTGGAACTGGTTTTAATCATCTCATTGTTGAAGAGAACCAGGTCCTTCAAAATCTGATTCATTCTTGAGAGGTTCAGTACAAGGAATGAGCACACATTCCCTTCTATTTCATGCAAGCTCACTATGTGCAATCTCTTTGTTTTAAGTGCTGGAGATAGAAGCAGAGTTTAGTTGAAGTGTAAGGAAGAAGTTGAGTGACAATTAGAGGCAGCAGATAATTAAATGTCTTAGGGACTGCTAGAGGAGTTCAGAGAAAATGGAGATTAAGCCAGAGAAGTTGGTGAGCTAGTAATACAGTGTTTGATAGGCATTAAGGCAAAAGTGCTGCATGTGTATTTTTCTAAAATGCTATTAGTTGATTCGACTTTATTACTTCTCAGATGAACAATGGGGAATTTGCTTAGGTATGCACATTTCAGCAGCAACACTAAAAATCATTGGTGCAACTAGGCTGGTGCAGAGGCTGCAGCTTCCTAGGGAAACAGACTCACTTGGGAATATAAAGAACTACTGGCTACCTCTCACCATTTAGGGACTGGGAGAAACCAGAAGCAAAACTCAGGGCCTACCCTTTGAAACATTTTTTTTTCAATGAACAAAAATTCATTTCTTTCTCTTCTTATTTCCCCATCTTGGGAAAAAAAAAGAAAAAGTCCAATCCTTGAAACAAAAATGCCTAGTCAAACGAAACAAATTTCTGAATTGTCAATGTCCAGAAATATTTCATTCTGCATCCTGAGTCCATTGCTTCTCTGTCAAAAGGTAAGTAGTATAGTTCATCATCAATTATCTGGGATAATTGTTGGTCATTATGTGGATCAGAATCTTTAATCTTTGAAGCTGTTTGTTTTTTTACAGGGTTTTTTTTTTTAAGATATACATTGTTCTTCTGGTTCTGCTCGCTTCATTCTGTTTCAGTTCATAATGAGTTTTTATAAAGGTTCTCTGAAACTGTAGGGATCCCCCTTCATCTTCTACTGCCAGGGCAGTAAGGTAGTTTGACAGGAGAGCCTTTACATTGAACGTTACTGACTTGAAGAATTTACTGGATGGGCTATTGAATGGGGTATGATATTAAAACACATGTATGATTATTTCTAATCCTTCCAGTAATTTTCAACTATCTTGCTTCCTGCTTCTAAAGCCTGAAAGGACTGTCAAATAGCAAAAACTGATAGGACAGAGAGCATGAATTTGGATTAGCTGGTGATCTAAACATGTGGCTAGTATTCAGCTTTGTCACTCATCAAATCATTTTTAAAAATTTGACTGTATGTGATCTATGCAACAATCAAAAAATTAATCATTTCCCTTCCCTACCAAAATTCAGTATCAAACAAATTTTAGATATGACCTACATACATGATAAAATTAAAAACTATGTGATGTGTCTCCTCAATTATTTAATTACATAAGGAAATGTGATTTTTTCAGTTAGCATCTTCCCTCCAATACAAATAAGAAGGTTATCCCACTTAGTGGATGGTCTACGGGTAGCAAAAATTGCATGATTTTGCTATTCATATTATAGAGATGTTTTTTGAAGTTGGTCTTGGATAGTAAATGCATGTCTATTACGGAATTCATACTCAAAACTTTCTAGCTTAATAGGACTTGCCAGTGTTTTGGGTTCCCTGGCACAGCCTTCCTTGCTGTATGACCATGGATGATTCACTTAAACTTGCTAAGACTTAGCTTTCTCATCTATAAAACGGAGGTCATAATATCCTTTCTGCTTACTTTCCATGGTTGTCGTTAGCTCATATGAGATGATGTATGTAACATGTTTTGAAAACTTTAAATTCCTGACTGTTGTTGTTGCCAATGGTACATGTGCTATTTTTCACTTTCATTAAATAGCTAGTGTACTTTGTTTTCTGCTCCTAAATCTTTCTTATATCTTTTATTTGGCATTCTCTGAGTATTTCTCAGCTACATGAGATGCTACAACCTACTTCACCTTTGGTTTTTCTACTGCTTTTTGGGTGCTAAAGAATAGTAATCTTTTGGACATAAGTATTTGATGATTCCCAGTGTTAATTCAATGGATTTTTGTTTCAGAGAAAGAAGTGGGGGATCATTAAAAGAACTCTACAGTTTCCCAAATTCAATTTAACTCCCTTTCTTCTTCCCCTGTCATTCCAATACCAGCAACTGAATATATCTACTTTCTAAGAACTTGCCCACCTGAAAATGGGGAGGCTAATTAGGTTGATCTCCAGGTGACTAGTTTTTGAACATGACAACAAATGAGACAGCAATCATAGATTGTTTAGGTAAGCATAAAATGGTAGTAATAGAAATAACACACATTCATATTATACTTTACTATTTGATATTTTTAATGGGAGAAGGGAGGAATGGGTCAGACGTGATGCAAAGAACTTTCATTGAGAAAACTCCTTTTATCAATGCAGATAGTACCTGTTCTTTTCCTTATTCTCTTAGAAAGTTCTTTGGGATACGTAAAGGTTAAGAAACTTGCCCAAGATCACATAAATAAAAATATTTGAGTCAGGATGTGAATTTAGGACTGCCTAACTTCAGGTTCAGAATTTATCCACTACTTTATGTTGCTCTTCGTTTTCTTCTTTTTTCTTGTTGTGTTTGTATATATTCCTCAACCCCTATTTTGTCACATAGAAATTTCTTGATTTTGGAATGTATTTTTTGATGTTGAATGCAAAAAAACAAACTAACAATAATTTCCAAAGCTTGGCATTTCATCTTCCATCTTTATGATTTTGTACAAATTTTCCTATTTCTAGTGGCCACTTCTGCCTTACATTTACCTCATGAATCCTTAGCTTCCATGATAATGAGATTTCTCTATCATCTACCACTATAGAATGACACCTGACCTCAGGTACTTTTTTATGCATGAGGTGATGATAAATCAAGGCTTTTCCAAAGAAGAGCAAAGAGATTTTAGAGTAGATGAAGAGAATTTATTACCTGGCTTTTATTTACTAACTGTGTCAAGTCACAGATTATATGTTATATGGAAAGTCAGAGTAGGACATGTTCCCACCTATTGCTCATAAAGTTAAATTCTCCACATGTTTTATACTTCTATCACTTTTGTGTGAGGTTATCATTTGATAAACATAATTATTGTTTCTAATTTCCTTTTCTCCATTATTTTTTCATATGTAGATATTAGTGTTCATTTTTTTAAATTATTAGCATCAGAATCTGAATAGTTGTTATGTATTCAATAAGCTAAATTATAAAATTTTGGTTCTCCCATTTGAAAAGCATATGACCATTACTTTGATTATAAAGAAACTGATAAAGGTAAGGTTTGGGCTTCACATTTGTATGATCACAGTTTTGTTTTATTATTAACTGAAAATACATGGAATAAAAGATTGGTTTTATGGTTTCTATGACTGAAAAAGAACAAAAAAAAATTCAACAAAATTTTATTTTTGTTTTGCAAATCTACCAGTGATCACTTCCAAGACTAAACCTACATAGTACAATGTCCACATCTATCACCTGTTTTATACAATATAAAATATCTTGTGCAAACCACTGGAAATTTGGAATTTGGATGAAGAGAAGCCTTAGGATTCAAATCATAACTAGGAGTTTCAGTGTGATGCAAGGTGACAAGTAAGATAATGAATTCTTACTGGAAGTAAACCTTTCATCCTCAGATCCTTATTTAATAACAAGTAGAACTAAAATGTAGTATTTTGATCTTAACACATCAAAAATCAAGTTGAATGTTTAACTTCTATGTTAAAAGGATGGTATCAAAAACAAGAGAATGCCAACATATATTCAAAACATGATATATGAAGCAAAGAAAGAAAAACCCATTGACCTCAGCAAATAATGATAATAGAAATGATGGATAGTTATATGGCACTTTAATATTTAAAAAGTGTATATATATGATTATATGTATATATATATGTATACATACATATATATGTTCATAATATATGTCTTATTTGATTCTTGCAACAACCCATCTTACAGATGAGGAAACTGAGGATGACAGACCTTAGGAAATTTGCTCAGGGTCACAAAATTCATTATTGGCTGAGACATAATTTGAATTCAAGAATAAACTGATTATGGTAAGAAAATACAGTAAGCCAAACCACTGGTTACTCCTGATGAAGTTTCATCACTACTTCTATACACTAAATTTAATGAAAAATATTTTTAAGGCAATGGATTGAAATGATATAAATTTTCTTCATCTGAAAAATAAACTTACAAGAATTTATGAGGTTGTAAAAAAGAGATTTAAGTTACTAAAACATCGGAAAATTGTCAAGTCAATTGACAATATTTTTCCCAAAGTGTCATAGGATGTCACCATATAATGTCACATACAATTTAATATTCATTTCTTGGGTCCAAATTTGACTTCTTTTTTATTTTTATATGTGCTTTTTAAATTTAAAAAAATATTAATACTTTTTACCTGCAAAACACATGCATGGGCAATTCCTAAACATTAACCCTTACAAAGCTCTCTGCTACAAATTTATCTCCCCACCCCTCCCCTAAATGGCAGGATACCCACTACATGACAATTATGTTAGAATACTTAAGAAATCGAATATATGTATAGTTATTGCCACATAACATTTTTTGTGTAGGAGAAATCGTATCTACAAGAAATAATAATCCTATAAAGGAAATACAATGCAAGCAAACCTCAACAGAGAACAGAAAAATGCCATGTTGTGGTCCACATTTCACATCCCTCTCTCTGGGTGTATATGGCTTTCTTCACTGAACAATTGGAACTGGTTTGAAGCATCTCATTGTTGAAGAGAGTCATGTCCATCAGAACTGATCCTCATATAGTATTGTTGTTGCCGTGCACAATGATCTCCTGGTTCTGCTCATTTCACTCAGCACCAGTTCATGCAAGTCTCTCCAGGCCTCTCTGAAATCATCCTGCTGGTCGTCTCTCACAGAGCAACAACATTCCACAACATTCATATACCATAATTTACTCAGCCACTCTCCAATTGATGGGCATCCATTCAGTTTCCAGTTTTTAACCACTACAAAAAGAGCTGCCACAAACATTCTTGCACATGTGGGGCCCTTTCCCTCCTTTATGATTTCTTTGGGATATAAACCCAATAGAAACACTGCTGGGTCAAAGGGTATGCACAGTTTCATAACTTTTTGATCATAGCTCCAAATTGCTCTCCAGAATGGCTGGATACATTTACAGTTCCACCAACAATGCATCAGTGTCCCAATCTTCCCACATCCCCTCCAACATTCATCAATATCTTTTCCTGTCATTTTAGCCAATCTGACAGGTGTGTAGTGGTACCTTAGAGCTGTCTTAATTTGCATTTCTCTAATGAATAGTGATTTGGAGCACCTTTTCATATGACTGTAAATAGTTTTAATTTCATCATCTGAAAATTGTCTGTTCATATCCTTTGACCATTCACCAACCGGAGAATGGCCCGAACTCCCATAAATATGAGACAATTCTCTACACATCCCAGAGACGAGACTTCCACCAGAACCCCCAAATGCAAAGATGATTTTCCAATCCGACGCCTCCCTCCCAATCCCGTCCGTACCAGTCTTGTTTGTGCAGAAAATTCTCAACTCAATTCAACCAAAATTATCTATCTGGTGTTCAATTAAGAGTTTGCGATCTTCTTTGGACATAAATTTATTCCATCTCCACCGGTCTGAGAGGTAAACTATCCTATGTTCCTCTAATTTGGTTATATCACTCTTTATATCTAGATCATGAACCCATTTAGATCTTATTTTGGTGTGCGGTATTAGGTGTGGGTCCAGCCTTAACTTCTTCCACACTAGTTTCCAATTTTCCCAGCAGTTTTTGCCAAATAGTGAGTACTTATCCCAGAAGCTGGGGTTTTTGGGTTTATCAAACACTAAATTGCTAATGTTATTACCTAGCTTGTCCTGATATCCTATCCTATGCCACTGATAGACTGCTCTATTTCTCAGCTAGTACGAAATGGTTTTGATGACTGCTGCTTTATAATATAGTTTTATATCTGGTACAGCAAGGCCACCTTCATCTGTCTTTTTTTTTTTCATTAATTTCCTTGAAATTCTTGACCTTTTGGTCTTCCAAATGAACTTTGCTACTATTTTTTCTAGATCTGTAAAATAGTTTCTTGGGAGTCTGATTGGTATGGCACTAAATAAGTAAATTAGTTTGGATAGTATTGTCATGTTTATTATATTCGCTCGGCCTACCCATGAGCACTTAATGTTTTTCCAATTGACTAGGTCTGATTTTATTTGTGTGGAAAGTGTTTTGTAGTTTAGTTCATATAGTTTCTGACATTTTCTTGGCAGATAGATTCCCAAATATTTTATGCTATAATCCATTATTCTGGATGGAATTTGTTTTTCTATCTCTTGCTGCTGAACTTTGTTGGTAATATATAAAAATGCTGGTGATTTATGTGGATTTATTTTGAATCCTGCAACTTTACTAAAGTTGTGAATTGTTTCTAGTAGTTTTTCAGTTGAGTCTCTAGGGTTCTCTAAGTATACCATCATGTCATCTGCAAAGAGTGATAATTTGGTTTCTTCATTACCTACTCTGATTCCTTTTATCTCTTTTTCTTCTCTTATTGCCAAAGCTAACATTTCTAATACAATATTAAATAGTAATGGCGACAGTGGGCAGCCTTGTTTCACTCCTGATCTTATTGGGAATGGTTCTAGTTTGTTTTCATTACATATGATGCTTGCTGATGGTTTTAAGTAGATGCTACTAATCATTTTAAGGAAAAGCCCCTTTATTCCTATACTCTCTAGTGTTTTTAAAAGAAATGGTTGTTGGATTTTATCGAATGCTTTTTCTGCATCTATGGAGATAATCATATGTTTTTTGTTAGTTTGGTTATTAATGTAATTGATTATGCTGATAGTTTTCCTGATATTGAACCATCCCTGCATTCCTGGTATAAATCCTACTTGGTCAAGATGTATTATCCTGGAGATAACTTTCTGTAATTTCATTGCTAAAATCTTATTTTAAAATTTTGCATCAATATTCAGTAGGGAAATGGGTCTATAGTTTTCTTTCTCTGTTTTCTCCCTACTTGGTTTAGCTATCAGCACCATATCTGTATCATAGAAGGAATTTGGTAGTATACCTTCTGTCCCTATTTTTTCAAATAGTTTGTATAGTATTGGAATTTATTGTTCTTTGAATGTTTGGTAGAATTCACATGTAAAACCATCTGGCCCTGGAGATTTTTTTCTTAGGGAGTTGATTAATAGCTTGTTCTATTTCTTTTTCTAAGATGGGGCTACTTAAATAATTTATTTCCTCTTCTGTTAGCCTGGGCAATCTATATTTTTGTAGGTAATCCTCCATTTCATTTAGATTATCAAATTTATTGGCATAAAGTTGGGCAAAGAAACTCCTAATTATTACTCTAATTTCCTCTTCATTGGAGGAAAGTTCTCCCCTTATCATTCTTGAGACTAACAATTTGATTTTCCTCTTTCCTTTTTCTCATCAAATTAACTAAAGGCTCATCTATTTTGTTGGTTTTTTCATAAAACCAACTCTTAGTTTTATTTATTAATTCAATAGTTTTCTTACTTTCAATTTTATTAATCTCCCCTTTTATTTTCAGAATTTCCAATTTGGTATTTAATTGAGGGTTTTTAATTTGCTCTTTTTCTAGTTTTTTTAATTACAACCCTAATTCATTGATCTTCTCTTTCTCTGTTTTATGCAAATAAGCATCTAGAGATATAAAGTTACCCCTTATAAGCGCTTTGGCCGTATCCCACAAATTTTGGTACGTTGTCTCATTATTGTCGTTCTCCTGGATCAAATTATTGATTGTGTCTATAATTTGCTCTTTCACCCATTCTTTCTTCAGGATTAGATTATTTAATTTCCAGTTAACTTTTGGTCTATTTTCTCCTGGCCTTATATTACATGTGAGTTTTATTGCAGCATGATCTGAAAAGGATACATTTACTTTTTCTGCTTTTCTGCATTTGATTTTGAGGTTTTTATGCCCTAACACATGATCAATTTTTCTATAAGTTCCATGAACCCCTGAGAAAAAAAAATATACTCCCTTCTATCACCATTCAATTTCCTCCAGAGATGTCATATCTAACTTTTGTAACATTTTGTTTATCTCCCTAACTTCTTTCTTATTTATTTTTTGGTTTGATTTATCTAATTCTGAGAGAGAAAGGTTGAGATCCCCCACTAGTATAGTGTTACTGTCTATTTCTCCTTGCATCTCTGTTAGTTTCTCCTTTAGGAATTTGGATGCTATACCACTTGGTGCATATATGTTTAGTACTGATACCACTTCATTGTCTATGGTACCCTTTAGTAAAATATAGTTTCCTTCCTTATCTCTTTTAATTAGATTTATTTTTACTTTTACTTGATCTGAGATAAGGATTGCTACCCCTGCTTTTTTTTGTTCACTTGAAGCATAAAAGATTCTGCTGCAGCCCTTTAGCTTCACTCTGTATGTATGTCTATGTTTTAGATGTGTTTCTTGTAAACAACATATTGTAGGATTCCGGTTTTTAATCCAGTCTGCTATCCATTTCCGTTTTATGGGAGAGTTCATCCCATTCACATTCACAGTTAAAATTACTATATCTATATTTCCTGCCATCTTAATTACCCAAAGTTATATTTTTCTCTTCCCTTTCCCCTTACTCCCTTCCCCCCTCCCCAGTATTTTGTTTTTGATGACCTCCTCCCCCCTTTAAAACCCTCCCTCTTTTTTACACCTTTCTCCTAATCCTTCTATTAATTTATCCCTTTCTTTTCCTCCTTTCCCTCCTACTTCCCTATACAGAGGGCCAAGTTTTTCCCTGAAATCAAATGTGTCTGATATACTCTTTTAGAGCCCAATCTAATGAGAGTAAGATTTGCACAATACTCATCACCCTCTCTTCTTTCCCTCAATTATATGAGATTTTCTATGTCTCTTCATGACACTTTGCCTAATTTTGCCTCCTTTTTTTAACTTTATTTTACCTCCTTTCCCCTCCCCCCCTTTTTTTACAGTATGGTATGCCTTCCACCTCTAATTTCTTTTCGATTTTTATCGAAGTAAAATCAAATTATATCCCCATTCTGTAAGGATACCCCTAGTAGAGATATAGTTCTCAAGAGTTCTTTCCTTTTTACCTTTTTACGCTTCTCTAGAATTCTGTGTTTGGAGGTCAAATTTTTTGTTCAGATCTGGTCTTTTCATTAGAAATAGGTGAAATTCTCCTGTATCATTGAATGACCGTCTTCTTCCCTGGAAGATGATACTCATTCTAGCTGGATAGCTTATTCTTGGCTGTAATCCAAGTTCTTTTGCCTTTTGGAATATCTGATTCCAGACCCTTCTATCCTTCTATGTGGAAGCTGACAGATCCTGTGTAATTCTAATTACAGTTCCTCGGTATTTGAAATGTTTTTTTCTAGCAGTTTGTAATATCTTTTCCTTGGTGCGATAGTCCTGAAATTTGGCCATAATATTCCTTGGGGTTTTAATTTTGGGGTCTCTTTCAGGAGGTGATTGGTGAATTCTTTCAATGCCAACTTTGCCTTCTGATTCTAAAACATCAGGGCAATTCTCTTTCATGATTTCCTGGAAGATAGTGTTTAGATTCTGTTTTTCATCATGACTTTCAGGGAGTCCAATAATCCTTAGATTATCACTCCTGGATCTGTTTTCCAAGTCAGTTGTTTTTCCTAGGAGATATTTCATATTTTCTTCTATTTTTTCATTTTTTTGTTTTTGTTTGACTGATTCTTGAAGTCTTATTTTGTCTTTCGTTTCAATTTGTTCAATTTTAATTTTTAAGGCATTATTTCCTTCAGTTATCTTTTTTAGCTCCTTTTGTAACTGGTCAATTGAATTTTTTGGTTCATTGCATTTTTTTCCATTTTGCCAATTTTATTTTTCAGTGAATTGTTGTCTTTTTCCAATTCACTAATTTTGTTTTTTAGTGAATTGTTATCTTTTTCCAATTCACTATTTTTATTTTGTAGTGAGTTGGTGACTTTTTCCAATTCACCAATTTTGTTTTTCAGTGAATTATTGTCTTTTTCCAATTCACTATTTTTATTTTCTTGTGATTTGGTGACTTTTTCCAATTCACCAATTTTGTTTTCCAGTGAATTGTTGTCTTTTTCCAATTCACTATTTTTATTTTCTTGTAATTTTGTGACTTTTTCCAATTCACCAATTTTGCTTTTAAGTGAATTGTTGTCTTTTACCAATTCACTATTTTTTATTTTCTTGTGATTTGGTGACTTTTTCCAAGTCACTAATTTTGTTTTTCAGTGAATTGTTGTCTTTTTCCAATTCACCAGACTTATTTTCCAGTTTTTCACATCTCTGTTGCAGGGTGATATTTTCTTCTTGCACTGCTCTCAATTTATTTCCCCGATCTTCTTCTAGTTCTCTTTTGAGATTCTTTATGCAATCTTCCAGGAAAGTTTTCTGCAAGGGAGACCAGATTAAGTCCACCTTTGTGGCTTTATCTGGGATTGTTTTCAGAATCTCAGGATCTGGGGACTGCTCTAGTTTCTCTCCATAAAAGTTTTCTATGGTGAGAGCTCTCTTCTTCTTGCTCATGATATTTAGCTGAGGTATCAGTCACCAGCAGGGAATTCTGCAGCAGCAGCAACAGGGATTTCAATTTGCCCTGGGGCAATTTGCCGAGTTGACTTCAGGTCTGGGGCTGATCTGGCTAGATCTGCACTAGGACCACACTTTCAGCTGCTCTCAATCCACCCTTTATCAAAGGTAGACCTGCCAAAGCACCTGCCGGCAAGCAGAGCAAAGTGGCCCAAGCGTCTCCTAGGGACTTCCTGGCAGCCTAAAATCTTCTGGTCCTTCCCAGCCCCGGACTTGCACCCCGGCTGCGCACTGGCGTCTGAGCGCTGGGAGCTGCTCGATCCCCTGCCCATCTAAAAATGACCTCAGAAGTTCTTTCAAAGTAGATATTTGATAGAAGTGCATTGTAGTCCAGGTGTTTGGTGGAGTCCTCACTCCAGAACCAATTCGGAGGCTCAATTTGTCTGGGTCTGAGGGAAGGTCTCAGGAGCGCACAGAGGAGGCTGTCTGCAGTTTGCCATCTTGGCTCCGCCCCCCAAATTTGACTTCTTTCTGAAAAGTCTGGGTATTATCAATGATGAGTACAGGGAGTGATTCCATCAAGAAATCTCCACAATGGAAAAGAGAAACTGGGGCAAAAGCAGATCGAGCATGTTTTCTAAATACTTTTAGACATCAAGGAGGGATGATTAAAAGGAGAAATACAATAAGAAAAATCCTTAGTTTTTTGCTATTTAGTTGATTAGTCATGTTTGAGTCTTTGTAACCCCATTTGAGGTTTTCTTGGCAAAGATACCAGAGCAGTTTGTCATTTCCTTTTCCCAGTTAATTTTAGAGATGATAAAACTGAGGCAAACATAGTTAAATGACCTGTTCCGGGTCACACAGCCAGTAAGTGCCTGAGGACATATTTTAACTCAGGTTCTCCTGTCTCTAGGACTAACACTTTATCCACTGCACCATTTAGCTATCCCAAAATCCTCAATAGCTACATTTCATCTGAAGTAAACAGGCACAATTTTATTTTGCCAAATTTATATATTAAAAAAAAAACATAAGATGTTGTTTCCTGTGGAAATGATAGACAATAGTTAAAAATTCAAATATTTAAATCAGCACAAAAAGAATACTAGAAGTTTCACGTATTCTTATAGGCATGAAAGAAAAAAAATGCTTCTGTTATTGCCCAATTATGTTGGCAAAACACTAATGAATATGTAAAGAAATTTAAAGTTAAGTTGTTGATTTTAATTAAATAACCTTGAATTATTAGAATAGCAAAATATTATGCTAAATAAATAACAAATGATAAAATACTGAAAGGTAGATTCCCTCTGTGTGGTTAAATCTCAATTATTCTAGGTAATAGGAAACCCAAGAAGCATACTTAAGTGAAATATCAAAGTCATTCAAACTTACCCCTTTTAATCAATAGTTAGTTTCATGTTCACTTCACAAAGAATATTACATATATATGTGTGAATATATATATATATATATATATATATATATATATATATATATATATAATGTGTGTATGTGTTTGTGTGTGCATACACACATTTACACACACATATATTTAGCTATCTAGATATGCTTATCCAATACACATATATATGAGGGAAAATATATTTCTATAAGCTCTTCTAATAGTGTTGCAGTATCTAGGGGTCTGACTGGTAAATTATGGCAAACTCCAAATAAGAAATATGCCAGCAAGATAATTCAAGCCAGTTCCAAATGGTCTTGTGATGAAGATTGCCATCTGCACCCAGAGAGAGAACTGTGGGAATTTGTGTGGATCACAGTATAGGATTTTCTTTTTCTTTCTTTCTTTCTTTCTTTCTTTCTTTCTTTCTTTCTTTCTTT
>JAJPUD010004967.1:0-23801 GCA_023553655.1 Myrmecobius fasciatus | reverse complement strand
TTTCTTTCTTTCTTTCTTTCTTTCTTTCTTTCTTTCTTTCTTTCTTTCTTTGCTAAGGCAATTGGAATTAAGTGACTTGCCCAGGTAACACAGCTAGGAAATGTTGTGTCTGAAGTTAGATTTGAACTCAGATCCTACTGACTTCAGGGCTGCTGCTCTATCCACTGAGCCACCTAGCTGCCTCCAACATAGTATTTTCACTTTTTTTGTGGTTTGCTTGCTTTCATTCTCACTTTTTTTCCTTTTTGATCTGATTTTTTTTGTGCAGCAGGATAATTGTAGAAATATATATTAGAATAATTGCATATGTTTAACATATATTGGATTACTTGCCATCTAGGGGAGAGAATGGGGAGAAGGAGGGGAGAAAAAAAATGGAACACAAGGTTTAGCAAGGTTAAATGTTGAAAATTATCTTTGCATAGGTTTTGAAAATAAAAAAAAGCTTTAAAAATAAAAAAATAAATCTGCCAGTAATAAGTGATACATGTCTAAAACATGTAAGAATGGCAAGTTCTGAATATCCCTCAATCAGAAATTTGCAGAAGGCATCTCATTTAATTCTTTTTATTTCAATAAATTTATTAAACACCTATTAAATGAATGACTCTATTTGAAGTGGTAGGACTACAAAGGCAACATTAAAAAAATACTCCTTGTCCTCAAGGACCTTATATTAAATAGAAGTAATAGCAAATTAAACAACAAAAACAACAGCAACATTTGGTTTAATCTTGTCCAACTTTTCATGACCCATTTGGCATTTTCCTGGGGTTCTCATTTTATAGATGAGAAGACTGAGACACGGTGAAATGCTTACCCAGGGACACATAGGTATATGTGTATTTAGGTAGATCAGTCTTCCTGACTTCAGACCCTGTAATCTATCCACTGCATCACCTGACTACCAAAAAAAGGTGAAACTCTGAAGGAGACAGTAGCCATCTGAAGCAATCAGGAAAGACCTCTTTCTTGAGGAAGGTAGCTATTTAATTGAGCTTTGAAGGAAACTAGAAATTCCAACAGGCTTCACTGAAAGAATGAAAAGCAGCTTGTCTAGAGGCCTGTAGACTGAAAATGGGAGATCATGTGTGAGGAAGAACAAGAAGTCCAGTTGGGCTGGCCAGTAGATTGTATCATGGGGAGTTTTGTCTGATAAACTTAGAAAGTCCAGATTGTGAAGGATTGTAAATGTCAAATAGGGGAGTTTATATTGACATATATACAGATGAATAAAATCAGATAGCTTGAGGAGAAAGAAAATATTAACAATATAAAAAATTTCTTAGGAGATGGCAACTGATATTTGCTTGGAGGAAGCTAGGAAGAGGAGATCAAGAAGGGCATCATACACACACACACACACACACACACGTGTGTGTGTGTGTGTGTGTGTGTGTGTGTGTGTGTGTGTGTGTGTATGTATGTGTGTGAACAGCCCATGCAATGGCATGGGTTTAGAAAAAGGAATATCAAATTTGGGAAACATCTTGTTGGCTAGATTAGCTTGGATTATAGAATATTACAAAAGCTCACATGAAATTAAATGGAAATGTTTATCAATAAGCACCTCTATATGCTAGGCACTGGACAAAGTTCTGGGGATACAAAAACAGGCAAAAGACAGAACTTTACATCAAAGAGATTATAGTATAACAGAGGAGACAACAAGCAAAGGAATATGTACAAGTAAAACTACAAACTGGATAAATAGAATATAAATAAGATAGGGAAGACTTTGGAATTGAGAGATTGGCAGAGTCTCCCTGTAGAAGATAGAATTTTAGCTGGGACTTGTAAAAGATTTTAAATGCTAGCTAAAGCAATTATATTTTATCTAGGAGGCAAGAGAGAACATCTCAAGATTTGGGGGCAAGGCAATGCCATGAATATACTTTAGCTCTCTGTTTATAAGGGAAGAGAATCAGAGAACAATTAGGAGACTATTATTCTGGTTGGAGAGAGGGAAGGTGATGGCACCCTAACCCTATATAAGGAATGCTATTGAGAAAGTTTGTGGAAGTACAAACAATAAAAATTGACAATTGATTAGAAATAGAGGGGGAAGGAAAAAAATGAGAAAGAAAATAAAATGCAAGCAAACAACAGCAAAAAGAGTGAAAATGCTATGTTTTGAATCACACTCAGTTTCTACAGCCTTCTCTGCATCCTATTTTTCTGAGGAAAAAGAAGCCATCTATTCTAAACTCCTGGTTTTATCCTCTGTTGCTTATTATCAATCCCCATTCTCTCTTCCTTTTCTCCAGTGTCTGATCCTTCATCTCTGTTAAATTCTACCTCATTATGTACATCTTTAATATTTCTTTTCTCGTCTTGACATCTTTTTGTCGAGGATGTTTCTGAATTTATCAAGTTGGGTTACCAGAAGATTGTTCTCATCAGAAGTCAAAAAAATTTTTTGGGGAAATTTAAGTGAGGAAGATAATGGGGTTTTGATTTGTTTGTGTTTAATTCAAGATGTTTGGGGGCATCCAGGTAAAAATATATTACTAGCTATTGACGATGCTTAGAGATAAGGTGAAAAATTAGGACTGGATATGCAAATTGTAGCTATCAATCTGGAAGGGACCTTCTCAGCAGATATTAGGGTGACTGTGGCTTATCCAGGGTTATAAAGAATGTGACCAGAGTGACAAGGAATTGAAATCAGGTACTCTGAGTTTAGAATTAGAACTCTTTCCACTGTACCACACAGAGTCAGGCTTCATCTTTATATTGGTAATAATTGAACTTATGAAAACTAATTAGATCTCTAGGAAGGAAAGTGCATAGAGAGAAGGGAAGAGATCCTCAGGCAGAATCTTGAGTAACATCCATACTTAGTGGGCAGGGCAGGGAGAATGAGTTAGATTAGTTAGATAAAAAGAGAACCAGGAAAGAGAAGTATCTTAGAAACCAATGGATGGGATGAAGGAATGTCTAGAAAGAAGCGCATTGTTGTCTGTCAAAATCTGTCGGGAGGTCAAGTAGAATGACCACTGAGAAAAGGTCTTTGGTTATAGCAGATAAGAGATTATTTGTAACCTTGCAGAGAGCAACTTCAGTAGAATGATGAAGTTGGAAGTCAGATTTCAAAGGGTTGAGAAGTCAGTGGGAAGGAGACAGTAGGTATAATTAATATACAAGGCTTTTTGTAGAAATTTATCTATGAAAGAAAGAAAGAAGATGATGACTTGTAAGGATGATAAGCCAAGGTGAATACTTTTTTTAATTTTTTTTAAATTTTTATTTATTTTTATTTTTTATTATTTATTTATTTATTTATATTAATACATTTTATTTGCAAAACATATGTATGGGTAATTCCTAAACATTAACCCTTACAAAGCTTTCTGCTACAAATTTTTCCCCGCTACTTCCCACCCCTCCCCTAGATAGCGGGATATCCACTACATGATAATTATGTTAGAATACTTAAATCGAATATATGTATAGTTATTGCCACACATCATTTTTTTGTTCAGGAGAAATCATATCTATAAGAGAGAATAATCCGATAAAGGAAATACAATGTAAGCAAACATCAATAGAGAACATGAAAATGTTATGTTGTGGTCCACATTTCACATCCCTCTCTCTGGGTGTATATGACCTTCTTCACTGAACAATTGTAATTGGTTTGAAGCATTTAATTTTTGAAGAGAGTCATGTCCATTAGAACTGATCCTCATAGAGTACTGTTGTTGGAAGGCGAAGACTTTTGATGAATGAAAAAACCTGATAATATCTGGGTAATAGCAAAGGAGTAGAGACAAGAAAAGAAATATTAAGGGTATACATAATGAGGTAGAATTTAACAGAGAAAGGATCAGACACTGGAGAAAAGGAAGAGAGGATAGGGATTGACAATGAGCAACAGAGTATAAAACCAGAAGCTTAGAATAGATGGCTTCTTTTTCCTCAGAAAAGTAGGATGCAGAGAAGGCTGTAGAAACTGAGTGTGATCCACAACATAGCATTTTCACTCTTTTTGCTATTGTTTGCTTGCTTTTTATTTTCTTTCTCATTTTTCCTGTCTGATTTGATTTTTCTTATACAAGCAAGATAATTGTATAAATATATATGCATATATTGGGTTTAACATAAAAAAACAAAAGTAGGATGTGAAGTCATTTACTGAAAGGGAAGGAATAGGGAATGAGATTGGATATTTGAAGTAATAAGACCAGGTTAGTAGACAGCCACTACTTAGAATATAATAGCCCCAATCTGGAAAACATAAAAGATTGCTACACAGCAGGGAGGGAACCGATTGAAATCAGGTAAAATAAATGTGTTTGACCTGTCCATTCAGTTATTTTACTTTCTCTAATGAGATTCCCCTCACTTTTCTTCCCCTTCTCCTTAAAAAAAAAACTGTGATAACATTCAAAAATATAGACAGCAAAAAAAAAAAATGGAGTGGAGAAGGCAGATGTGAAAGGCCACCTGGGATTAGATTTATCAAATATTGAATGGGATTAGATAAAGGAGCAAGGAACTGAATTGTAGAAAATAGTGTGTAGCTAAAGGGCATTGTTTGTGTTGTAACTCAAGCAGTACTCAAATAATTACTGGCTTAATATTCAATTGATACTCAGGCTATACTCTGAGTAGAAATTGACATATTCTCCACTCCATTCATAAGAATGAATTTTTATCAGTAATTTTTGTTTTTGTGTCACTTATATTTCCCAGTTTATTGATGCCACCTTCCCCTGCCATAGAGCCATCCCTTATTGTAAGTAATATAGAAGAGAATATATAAAAATAATGCAAAACTAACTTATCAAGAAGTGACATTATATGCAGAGTTCTAATTGTATAGTCTACTACCTTTGCAAGAGAGATAAATGAACACCTTGAGGAAAGATATTGTTAAACTGAAAAGTATCTAAAGGATGCATAACTATTATACTTTATGCACCTGAAACTATTCCCTGAAGAAAATACTGCAGAAACTGTTGATAGCCAGCTTCTATTCAAGAAGACCCAGATTCAAGTCTTGCCTCTGATCCATACTGACTGAATGTCCCTATAAAATTACTTCACTTTTCTATGCCATGAGCAAATGCTCTCTACTTACAGACTAAGGTGCAGAAAAGGTGCAATTCTGTTTTGAAAGAAGAAATTTCTGCCCTGGATGCAATCATCAAACCAGTGAAAAAAAAAAAACAAAACTACAATTACAAAAAGTACTGATTTTATATAAAGATATATTGCCTGTAAGAAATTTAAGACAAAAAAAAATCACTTATAAAATTAGCATAACAGAAAAAATTTTATTCAAAATCTCATATCTATTTGGAGTTTGCCAAGTTCTTTATTCTATTTAATTGGATTTTAAATCCCTACTCAGTTGGTCCTCTTATTGAACCCGTAATATAAAGAGGAATCTAAGTCTCAGAGATCATATAACACCAAACTTACTCTCATAAAATCACAAATTTCAGGGCTAGTAAGTATCAGAAACAAGATGCAAACTCAAGTTTTGCAGGCTCCAATCTAGTTTCTCTATCCACTATGGAAAGCCATCTCTTAGTTGATTTATTGTCTTCCGAGATTACATCTGAAAAAAGAAACATTTTTGGTCCAGCTCTATTATGTATAATGGCCATTTCTCTGGAAACAATCAGAAATATAGGGAAGTAAATATAGCGAATATAAGAAAGTAAAAACTAATTTATAATTCAATTAATACAGAATTTATTAAAATAAAAATAATGGTCTTCATTGTGGGATATGCAAGGGTATATTCAAAAGTCTTTGGCTTTTTTGTGTCTTTTTTGCATGCAATTGTTATTTTTCAGTCATTTATGACTTTCTTGGCAAAGACGCTGGAATGGTTTACTATTACCTTTTACAGTTCATTTTAGAGATGAAGAAACTGAGGCAAAATGGTTGAGTGACTTGGCTAGGGTCACACAACTAGTAAGTGTCTAAGGCCAATTTTGAACTTGGGTAGACCTGACTCCAGGACTGGCACCCTATCTACTACACCCCCAAGCTTCCCCTTTGCATAGAGGCTATCAGATAAAGAGAACACAGTCCCATCCTTGGAGTGAGAAAGAACTGATTTCAATCCTGCCTCCAACACTCACTACCTGTCACTTAATTCTCTATGCCTCAGACAACTTCCCTTGGGTTATCTCCTGTATTATGGAAGTCGGGAGTCTTTATTAGTGGGGAAGGTTTCCTATGCTGATGAAATCATAAATCCTTCCAGGGTCATGTTCATAGTCATCAATCATCTCATCCTTTATTTATTTATTTGGACTTTTAACTTTTCCTCCAAACCAAAGAAAGTAGGGGAATTTTAAATAATCAGGTGACTTGAGGTGGGAGTAGAACAAGCAGTATATTTTCCATTTTCCAAACAGATCATTTCTTTAAACCAGCATTTAATTTTTACAATACAAAGGTAGGTTAATGAAATGGTGGGAGCTCTTAGAATTAAAAGCCTTCAGGCTTAGAGAGAGATCACACACCTGCAAGGAGAGGCATTATTTCAGTAGAGTTAGTGAAGACATCGACCCAGGGGATTTCATTCATTGCACACTGGAAACAGTCAATGTAGAAAGTATGACCTTGGATATTTTCATTTACCTTTTGTGCCTGGAGTCGAGCTAGATAATCTCTAATTTATTTCCCACTTAGAGATTCTAGGATTTGAAGCCTGACAGTGGGATTCTATTTCATTCCTGGTTTTCCTACTGACAGTCTGGCCAATGGCAAGACATTTATGAACCACTTTTCTTTTTTTTTTCTCCAGTTTTAAAATGAAAATTTACCCTCTTTGAATTTTTCAGAAGTCATGTTAAATTAGTGCAGTAGGAGGAGGATATTTATTTGGCTTTTATGCCAGCATCTTCATTTTTAAGATGTTTAATGTGACCTTACTAACTCACAAGATGGCTAATAGTCTAGATTATATGTATTTCCTAATTAGTAATAGGTGAAAATATCATACACATCTATCAATTCAGAAGTTGCGCATTTTCTAGTGGTCCACTGCTCTTAACAATTAAAGCAGATCCATAGCTTAGGGAGTAGCTATCAAATAATTCACCTATTTAGGTATAAAAGTTCATTTACATGTATATTATGTATACAGTTCCATGGCCCTATCATCCTGCTTCAACCTTCTGAGGAAGATACATCCAATGCACTGGTGATTTCCTAAGTTTTTTACATTTCATAGCAACTCTATTCACAATACTTGTAGTGTGAGATCTGGAATCAAGAAGCCCTGACACTAGCTATGTAACTCTAGCCAAGATATTTAACCTCTGTCTGCTTCAGTTTCCTTAGTTAAAAATGGAATTATAATAACCTGTGTCTCACAGGGATGTTGTGAAGATCAAATGATATAATAGTTGTAAAGTGCTTAGCACAGTGCCTGGAACATAGTAGGCTTTTCTTGGAAGCTTGTTTCTTTTCTACTTCAAAGTATGGCACTCAGGGCTATCTCTATCTTGTTCTGTAATCATTTGCCTCCGTTTGAATTTCCTTAAACACTAATTTTCTAGGGTTCAAGCCACTATTGAAAATAGAATGCAACTTTTTTTTTTGCTTTTTACATATTCCTCTGTTTCAGGAATATGTTAGTACATGTATAACAACCAGCTCTTCAAAAGAAAATATGTGTATATACCACAGAATTTGATTATATGCATTATTAACATTTCCTCCATTACTTTCTAAAGTATACAAAATCAACAAAACAATAAATCAAACCTTGATTTGTAGCATTTTTCTGGTTTCTAAAATATAAATGACCCACTGCAGATTTAACAATTGGCTTCTATGAACATGTATGAGCTTGTTCCTGCATATCCTTGCTTCGTGGCCTTTTGGGTCAAAATCTATTTTGAGTATTCAGAGATCATGTTCTATGATCACAATTATTGGGAGATTATTGATATTAACAATGGCATTTTGGGTCAGGGAATTAGCTATTTAGGATCATTTGAAAGAGTTTCTCACATGCAGTTCAGTTGACTCTTTTCTTCCTGTTCAATTATGACTCCTGTTCATTACACTTCTAATTCTACCTTTTTAGTACTTATGTGTGGATGGCAACCCATTCAATTGCATTTCATAATCAGAGAAATCTTCATCCAACCTTTTTTTCTGTGTAGATTGTTAGATCATTCTCTTTTAAGTGATCGTGAATGTCATGGAAGAGACTATGTTATAATCTGAAATTTGATAAGTCAGGCTAGTTCTTTGAATTATATTATGCTTTAATTAACATGTAGTGGATATTCTGCCATCTAGGGGAGGGGTGGGGACTGGGGGTAAAATTTGTAATAGAAAGCTATATAAGGGTTAATGTTGAATAATTACCCATACATATGTTTTGCAAATAAAAAGTATTAATAAAATAAAAAAAATAATTATATTATGCTTGACTACTAAATAGAGAAGAAACTATGCCCAACACAATTTATAAGGAGGTTGTTATTGGGGAAAGGTCTGAATTAGGGCTCATGGCTATTTATTTAAGATGAGCACCAAGGTATATGTAAATTGGGAATGCACAAGGGTATAGGATATTGTAGGGAAACGATAAAGCACATACATATCAGGAACAGCCTTAGAAGGAGGCATAATCAGAACAAGAAGGAAAATGTCTGGGTTATTATAACACACATGTCAGGTTTCTTTGTGATATTTCACAAAACAGAGTTAGAGCCTTGAGGCCAATAAAATTTGATTTATTAATTTACCATTCATACTCTTGATTGTAATTTTTGTGTTCCCAATTTATCACCTAATGATTAAGCCTAACGTTATTTAATTTGCCTTTAAAAGGCCCATTCAGTACACTATTAAAAGAGATGCATAAATAAATGTGTACACACAATATACTCATATCATATATACACATTTGTAGTCATTTTTTTCAGTTTTGTTTGACTTTTTTGTAATTCCATTTGGAATTTTTTTTGGCAAAGATATTGTAGGAGTTTGCGATTTCCTTCTCCAGTTCATTTTATAGATGAATAAATTGAGGCAAATAGGGTTAAATGACTTGCCCAGAGTCACATAACTAATAAATGCCTGAGGTTCAATATGAGCTTAGGTTTTCCTTACTCCAGACTAGGCTCTCTATCCATTGTGCCATCTAGGTGACCCTATATAAATATGCATGTATATACATAAATAAATATATATTTGCTTCATATTTTTAATTTTGTGATTTAAAATATATAAAAAACTTGAGGAGTGAAAATTCCTTTTACCAATGCAGATTCTCAACTTCTCTGTAATGTATGGTCTTAAAGGATTTCTTCTTTCTGAGAGGCACCTTGGTCTAGTAGGTAAATAGCTGGATTTGGATTCAAGTCCAGCCTCTGAAAGTTACTATCTGTGTGTAACTAGGAGCAAGTCATTTAATGAATGAGCCCAGATCCACTCTTCTATTTTTTTTTACATAATATTGTGTCTCAGAAATAAAATATAGCATACAATAAAAGCTGTCAATTTTTATTAACTTATCCAGCTTAGCATTTTTTCTTTCTCTAGAGGGCCTCTTTGGGTTGATTAAGGGATATCTCTAGAGATTTGTTTTGAACATTTCTCTTCCTGATCAATGAGTTAAGTGAAGAACTTCTGATAGTCTCTGAGTTACTAGAAAGTGAATCTAGAAAGAGAGAGAGAAGGTGGAAGGAGGAAATATATCCCCATTTAGCACAGATAAGCATATTTATTTCTGTGAATTTCAGTAAGGTTTCTATAATGACTGTTTTGACAAGATAAATCTGGTTTCCATCCATATTGGTAAATATAGCTGTTTAACCATACCGGGGGAGGAGTACACACCTGCCAGAGGAGGAGTTAGACTATTATGGTGGATATGCTGAATTCTTCCCCTTCCCCCAAAAAGTTCCACTTTTGCCTACTAGTCAATTTTAATGGATTATAAATTTAAAAAAAAATCTAATTTTGTTCTACTAAAGTCAGTGAGAAGATAGTGTATAATTCTGGTCCCCTAGTAGTTTCATAAATGTCACTTCATGTTTTTGGTAAAAGTGTTCCTATATGTAGAACCCTTATCAGAGAAGGTACATCAGAGGAGAGAGGAAATCAGAGAAACAAGACCTCTCTGGTTGGTACAACAGCTCATGCTTGTTAGGCAGATAGGAGGGTGTGGGGGTGAGGAAGGGAAAGCTCCTGGGTTTGAGGAATCACTGAATAAGGATCTCTGTGCAGGGAGGGACTCATGTATAAACTGCAACAAAACAAATAATCCCCTTTGTGACTTACAAAACACCCATCCAGATTTGGCCTGAAGAATAATGAAGGTGAATCACTGGTTGTTTCAGTTGATATGCATATATCTGTTCTATGAATAGAGTTTTTGATCTGGAGTCAGAAAAACTTAAGTTCAAATCTAGCCTTCAAATTATTTTACCTCCATCTCAATTCATTTCCATCATGTATTAAGTGGCTATAATACTATCTGCCTCCCAAAATTATTGTGGGACACAAATGATGTCATTTTAAAACACCTCTTAAACGTTAAAGCATTATATAAATGTTATTATTTTACCCTTCCTCTTCCTCCTACTGGACAGGAACAAACTTATCCCATTTGGTTTTACCTTCTCTGGATATTCTCCAGTTTTTTTCAATACTTTTCTATAAATACTCTACACAATACATTAAATAAGGTCTGCACCAACATTTTTAAAAATTTCAGAATTTTATATCTTTTTAAGTGAAGATGGCAATCACATTAATTTTCTTGGTTACCATATCACAATGTCTCATTCAAAGTTTTGAGTCTAAAAAAATTTGGGTCTTTTATTGATGAGATATTGTTTAAACACTCTTCCACTACCACATAATCAATTTGGATAAAGCTAGGGTAGCTGCTGAAAGTATTAAGTGTAATTGAATTTTATTTGCTATTTATTTAAAAATGAATTTTAAATAATATTTGTTAAAGCAACTGCTGTGTTAAAGGCACCATGCAAGATCTGAGTAATGTGGACCTAGTGATTCCTTTATGAGTTATGAATTAGTTAGTCCTTGGAGCAAATCAGAAAAGAGAAATAACTTGATAAAATGAAGAATAACCTACCAGTTACGAAGTGCATTAAGACAAAAGTTATGTTGCTTATATACTACACTTGACTGCAATCCTTGAAGAAATTATTATTTTTCCCCTTGAAGTCCTTGAGGGCAGCCTAGATTGTTTTCTTCTAGGGTATAGGAAAAATATGTTTACCCTTCTTTGTTTTAACTGTTTGTTCTGTTTTTATAAAAAAAATGTTAGTTTTCTAGTTGTTTTGCTTATTGGGAATATATTTGAGAAGAAGTAACCAAAGGGGAAAACTTTCCTATAGGAAAGAGATAGCTTTAAAACTGAGGTGTTTTACCAGAAGTGCTATTTCTGATCAGGAGCTCTGAGCTAAAGATAATTATATATTCCATGATACTACTTCTCAGATTGTATAAAGAACATTTTATATTGGGAAATTCTCTAAACAATGAGTCAGTAATATGAGTAGTGGCAAATAATAATAGATCATAACTCCTGGTTAACACATTATCCCTTTAACTATGTTATAATACACATAATAGTCTTTTCTCTCAAGGAACTTACATTCTTCTGGGGAATATAACTTATATACACATATATTGAAGAGAAGGTCTTTTAAGGAGGTCAATAACATTAATACCTGGAGAAAAGAGAACGGAGAAGGCTTCTTGGAAGAGATATGACTTAATTGAGTCTTGAAAGAGTATGAAGATTCTTAAAAGAAGAGATAAGATGTTTCAAACATGGCGGGCAGTTTATGAAAATTCACAGCATGAAGATAGAATGGTAAATTTGAGGAATAGTTAATCCAATTAGTCTGGTGCAGAGATGCGAAGGAAAATAATGTGAAATAATGCTGGGAGGGTAGGTTTAAATTAGACGCTTGAGGGTTTTAAAGGAAGGACTGAAGAGTTGGTAGCATAGGCAGTAGACTCTAAATGAATCAAATTTTTCTCTTCCATTTGAAAGAGACAAAATGACATAATGGAATGACTTGGTAGGGCCTTGAAAATCCTGAACTTAGTTCCTGTTCTGCTTTTGGGCTTCCTATAGTATAAGCTCTCTAGATGTCATATAATTTTCTGCAAAAAGAGGAGATCTGATTAGATGTTTTTCACAAATAGCTTTAATTGTATCTTTGCTGCATTATTGCAAAGGCCAATGTCAAAGAAACAAGAAGTTCATGACTTGGAATTTATAAAATAAAATAATGTTCATCTCCTAATAACTGTGCCATACTTTTAGCAACTTCAAATTCTTCCTGGGTCACACACACACACACACACACACACACACACACACACACACACTACACTTCATCTTTTTAACATCAGTATTCTACTATCATATTCTCATTGAAGTTTGTAGAATTATCCTAAGTATGAAAAGAAATTAATCTTTTTTTTTCATTATTCCTGCAGAAAACTAGAAAGTAGCATGCCTTTTTTTTGGATTTCCTGGAAGATAGCATCAAGGTTCTTTTTTTCATTGTGACTTTCAGGGAGTCCAATAATTCTTAGATTGTCTCTCCTGGATCTGTTTTCCAAGTCAGTTGTTTTTCCTAGGAGATATTTCATATTTTCTTCTATTTTTTCATTTTTTTGTTTTTGTTTGACTGATTCTTGAAGTCTTACTGAGTCCTTCATTTCAATTTGTTCAATTTTAATTTTTAAGGTATTATTTCCTTCAGTTATCTTTTTTAGCTCCTTTTGTAACTGGCCAATTAAATTTTTTGGTTCATTGCATTCTTTTTCCATTTTGCCAATTTTATTTTTCAGTGAATTGTTGTCTTTTTCCAATTCACTAATTTTATTTTTCAGTGAATTTTTGTCTTTTTCTGATTCACCAGACTTATTTTCCAGTTTTTCACATCTCTGTTGCAGGGCGATGTTTCCTTCTTGCACTGCTCTCAGTTTATTTCCCCAATCTTCTTCTAGCTCTCTTTTGAGATTCTTTATGCAATCTTCCAGGTAAGCCTTCTGAAAGGGAGAGCAGCTTAAGTCCACCTTTGTGGCTTTATCTGGGGTTGTTTTCAGAATCTCAGGATCTGGGGACTTCTTCAGTTTCTCTCTGTAAAAGCTGTCTATGGTGAGAGCTCTCTTCTTCTTGCTCATGATGTTTAGCTGAGGTATCAGTCACCAGCAGGGAATTCTGCAGCAGCAGCAGCAGCAGCAGCAGCAGCAGCAGCAGCAGCAGCAGGAGCAGCAGCAGCAGCAGCAGCAGGAGGAGCAGCAGCAGCAGCAGCAGCAGCAGCAGGAGCAGGGATTTCAATTTGCCCTGGGGCAATTTGCCTAGTTGACTTCAGGTCTGGGGCTGATCTGGCTAGATCTGCACTAGGACCACACTTTCAGCTGCTCTCAATCCACCCTTTATCAAAGGTAGACCTGCCAAAGCACCTGCCGGCAAGCAGAGCAAAGTGGCCCAAGCGTCTCCCAGGGACTTCCTGGCAGCCTAAAATGTTCTGGTCCTTCCCAGCCCCGGACTTGCACCCCGGCTGCGCACTGGCATCTGAGAGCTGGGAGCTGCTCGATCCCCTGCCTGTCTAGAACTGACCTCAGAAGTTCTTTCAAAGTAGATATTTGATAGAAGTGCGCTGTAGTCCAAGTGCTTGGTGGCACCCTCACTCCAGAACCAGTTCAGAGGCTCAGTTTGTCGGTGTCTGAGGTCTCAGGAGCTTACAGAGAACTGTCTGCAGTTCGCCATCTTGGCTCCGCCCCAGTAGCATGACTTTTAATGGTTAGAGTTTGGGACTTGGAGTGAGGAAGAATAAGATTAAAAAAAAACCCTAAGTTGTGATTCTGGGAAAAAAATCACTAAGCTTGTCTGGGTCTCATTGTTTTCATTTATAGAATAAGAGATTGGATTAAATGCCCTTTGAGATCCCATCTAGGTCTCAGTCAGTAATCCCATGAGTTTCTCTTTCTTTTATTGTGTTAAATCGTCCTCATGTATGAATAGCCATTTCTACATTGCTGAGTACAATAATATCTTTAATAATTATTCTTCTAGCAAGAATTCCCTTTGAAATATTCTATTTTAGGGCTGCCCACCTCTGCTGCCACTGCTTCAAGGTAATAATAGAGATAGTAAAGCAGAGATTTTTCTCCTAATTTTTTAAATATTCATTTCATTTATCTCCAACACATATTTCATTGAATATGATTTTTTTTCATAGTTTTTCCTTTCCGTAGCCAAATAACTCTTTTCATCTTTTTTCCTACTTCAGTGTTCTACTAAATTAAGTATTAGATTATGTACTAATCCTTATTCTGATGAATTTATAATTTATGACTTCTTATGGTTTACATTGGTTATGGGTA
Source organism: Myrmecobius fasciatus (assembly GCA_023553655.1). Classification (NCBI taxonomy): domain Eukaryota; kingdom Metazoa; phylum Chordata; class Mammalia; order Dasyuromorphia; family Myrmecobiidae; genus Myrmecobius; species Myrmecobius fasciatus. Next base: position 9,428 of record JAJPUD010004967.1, on the reverse strand, counting down.
ACACTGTGTGACAAATGCAGCATGAAATGCACCATAGCATTTGTTAAATATCGCTTACAAAAAATAGATTTGGATTCTCCTTGAGAAATTTTATGCAAACTGCTACTCCATAATTCTAGCAAGATTCTTTTCCTCCTCTCCATGTAGTTCTCTACAAAACCTTTCTGAGTGCCCTGGAGTTAAATAGATCATTAAGTGGAAGCCAGCTTCGTTCTGCTTGAGAAACCATTGAGAAGGGGCCATTTGGGCATTTTACCTCCTTGTAAAATGAGAGGATAAGTATGAGGAATTAAATCCCGTCGACACATCATTGCAGAAGACATTTAGCTAAAACATTTTTCTACCAAATTGCTTTTTAAAAGTTTTATTGAGATTTACAACAGAGAGGATTTAGGTGGTAGAGCAAGAAAGGTGAAATTTCAGGGATGATTTGGAATAGTTGTATTGATGCAAGTTGTTTCACATCTTGATTAGGGTCCAAGAGGCTACTTCTACCTCTGTTCCAACTTCTATTCTACCCCCCCCCACTTATGATTAATGGTCCAGTCAGTAAAAATTGCCTTCTATTTTAGTGTTTTTTAAATCTTTGAAGTGATAAACTTTCAATTACTGTATTGATTGTTGTATTGGAATTTAAGAAATATCTAGAACACATGTCATATTATGATAGATCTGTGAATATTCCCTGATCTGATCCATTAATTAAACATTTATCAAGTGTTTACTATGTGTTCTTTTGTTGGAAAATTAAAGACAAAATGGAAACAATAACTGCTCTAAAAAAGCTTGCATTTGTGTCCATCATTTTCCCAATTTTTTCATTTAGGTTCCATACAACTTTCTGTGGGACTTTTTACTTTTTTATTTCCTTGAAAGGTATCAACATAACTCAAGCTTGGACCATCTATTATTTCTTAGTCTTGTTTCATGACCATGTTTCCTCTTCCAGGTCATTTCTGTATCCAATATACAAGTTATAATTGTTAACTTACTACAACCTACCTTGCCTTTGGGTTATCTGAAAGGTAACGTTTGGTTCTTCCAAGTTTTTGTGACCTAGGATTCAGGCTTAGACCACTATTAGTAGAATAATCCTCTATGCAAAAATTATATGGTTATGGCCTAATTCAAGGAGAAATCTTTCCAGCTTTATGTTTAGCTGCCTGGGTAATATTTTTTCACTTACTTTGTTTTGTCATCATGGATGTCAATGATATCAAAATTTCTGATATGTATTATCCTGAGGTTGTGAACTTGACTTTGAAGGAGGTAATTCCTACCTCAGGATAACTGAATAAACTTGAGCAAGCCACTTAATGTTGCTAAGCCTTATTTACTTTCTATGACAATTGAAAACAACAATAGTACTTATTTCACATGGTTGTTTTGAGGATTGAATGAAATAATATTTGTAAAACACTTCAAAAAATTCAAAGCCTAAATATATGTGAATTATTATTATTGTTTCTCCTATTTAATGAAATTCTGAGAGAAATAATTCTTGGAGAAATTGCTATTCTGGCCTTTACAAAAAGTTGTTTTTTTTTAATTTATTGAAAACAGAAATAGAAATAGAAAAAAAAACAGAAAGGAAAAAAATAGCAGAACATAGGAGGAGACAAAATATGAAACAATAAATTTCCATTTCAAGAAAGGGTACATAATAAATACTACATATTGTGTTCAGAACTGTTCATCTTTTCTTTGCTTCCTTATAGCTACTCTTTTGTTGTCTGCTGTGCAATTTTTACTTTATTCTTTTCCCCCATTTATTTCAAACTCATCTCCCATAAGAAGGCTACAGTTAAGAATAAATACATTAATATATGCATATGTGTGTACATATATATGTATATATACAGATACCTAAAATTATATATTTAAACATTCACATACTTCTATGTAAAGCCATATTACACATTTGCCTCTGTTTCTCTGGAAGTGGATAGCATAATCCTTCAGAAGTCCAAATCTTTCCATAGTTTTCTAAAACTACCAACTCATCATTGCCTATACTACTGCTATATTCCAACTTTATACTATTGAGTTATTTTATTTTATTTATTTTTTTTCAATTCTAAATATTTATTTTTAAAAATTAAAATTTTAAAATGTTTATTTATAAATAAATAAAAATATTTATATTTAAATTTATTTTTAAATAAATTAAAAAAAATAAATTTAAAATTTTTAAATTTCTTTAAGCTTTTTGTTTTAAACATGTACATAGTTTTCAACATTTACCCCTGAAGAATCTTGTATTCCAAGTTTTTTCTCCCTCCCTTCCTTCAACCCTTCTCCTAGATGGCAAGCAATCCAAAATATGCCAGACATGCAATTATTCTATACATATTTCCACAATTATCCTGCAGCACAAGAAAAATAAGATCAAAAAGGGAAAAAATTAGAAAGAAAACAAAGAGCAAGCAAACAATAACAAAAAAAGTGGAAATACTATTCTGGGACACACACTTATTAACTTCAGTCTTCTCCCTGGGTGCAGATGGCTTCCTCCATCACAAGACCATTGGAACTGGCCTAAATCACCTCACTGTTGCAAAGAACCACATCTATCAGTATTGATCATAACATAATCTTGTTGCTGCTATGCACAATGTTCTCTTGGTTCTATTCAAGTTCACCAGTTCATGTAAGTCCTTTCTGGAATCAGCCTGCTGATCATTTCTTATAGAAAAATAACATTCCATAATATTCATACACCATAACTTATTCAGCCATTCTCCAACTGATGAGCATCCTCTTAATTTCCAGTTCCTATTCATTACAAAAAAGGGCTTCTAAAACATTTTTGTACATGTGGGTCCTTTTCTCCCTTTTATTATCTCTTTGGGATACAGGCCCAGAAGAGACACCGCTGAATCAAAGGATATGCACAGTTTGATATGCCTTTGGGCATAGTACCAAATTGCTCTCCAGAATGGTTGTATCATTTCATAACTCCACCAACAATGTATTAGTGTCCTAGTCCCCTTCAATAGTTATTATTATCTTTTCCTGTCATCTTAGCCAATCTGAGATGTTTTAAGTTCTCCATCTGAGAATTGTCTATTAATATCTTTTGACAATTTATCAATTGGAGAATGACTTATATTCTTCTAAATTTGACTTATTTCTCTATATATTTTAGAAATGAGGCTTTTATCAGAACCCTTAGATATAAAAAATGTTTCTCTAGTTTACTGGTTCCCTTCTAATCTTGTCTGCATTGATTTTGTTTGCATAAAACCTTTTTAACTTAATATAATCAAGATTACCCATTTTGTAATCAATAATGTACTGCAGTTCTTCTTTGGCCAAAAATTCCTTCCTTCTACACAGATCTAAGAGGTAAACTATTGTTTATTCTTCTAATTTGCTTATAGTATCATTCTTTATGTCTAAATAATGAACCCATTTTGACCTTATTTTGATATACAGTGTTAGGCGTGGGTCAATGTCTAGTTTCTACCACACATTTCCAATTTTCCTAGCAATTTTTGTCAAGTAGTAAGTTCTTATCCCAAAATCTGTGGTCTATCAATTTATCGAACACTAGATTACTATAGTCATTGACTATTGTGTCTTATGAGGCTACCTATTCAACTGATTACTTTATTTCTTAGCCAATACCAAAAGTTTTGATGACCATTGCTTTATAATATAGTTTTCAGGTCTAATATAACTAGGCCACCTTCATTTGCATGTTTTTCATTAATTCCCTTGAAATTCTTGACCATTTGTTCTGCCAAATGAAAATATTTTTTCCCTAGCTCTGTAAAACAATTTCTTGGACATTGGGTTGATGTAACACTGAATAAGTAGATTAATTTAGGGAGAATTGTCTTTTTTATTTTATTAGCTCGGGTTATCCATGAACACTTGATATCCTTCCAGTTGATTAGATCTGAATTTATTCATGTGGAAAGTGTTTTGTAATTGTGTTCATATAGTTCCTGACTTTATCTTGGCAGGTAGACTCTCAAATATTTTATATTATCTACAGCAATTTTAAATGGATTTTCTCTTTGTATCTCTTGCTGCTGTACTTTGTTGGTAGCATATAGAAATGCTGATGATTTTTGTGGATCTTTTTTGTACCGTGTTACTTTGCTAAAATTATGAATTGTTTCTAGTGGTTTTTTAGATGATTCTCTAGGATTTTCTAAGTATACCATCATATTATATACAAAGAGTGATATTTTGATTTCCTCATTACCTATTCTAATCCCTTTCATTTATTTTCTTTCTCTTATTGCCAAAGCTAATATTTCTAATACAATATTGAATAGTAATTTTGATAATGGACAAACTTGCTTCAGTCCTGATCTTATTGGGAATGTCTAGTTTATCCCCATTACTTATGATGCTTGCTGATGGTTTTAAATAGATGATGCTGATTATTTTAATGAAACTCTAAAAAATAAATAATTTTTATATTCTCTAGTTCTTTTAATAGGAATGGGTGTTGGATTTTGTTAAATGTTTTTTTTGCATTTATTGATATAATCATATGTTTTTTGTTAGTTTGGCTATTGATATAGTCAGTTGTGGTCATGGTTTTCCTAATATTGAACCAGGTCTGAATTCTTGGTATAAATCCTATTTGATCATGGTTTATTATCCTGTGGATAACTTGCTGTAATATCTTTGCTAATATTTTATTTAATATTTTTGCATCATTATTCCTTAGGGAAATTGGTCTATAATTTTCTTTTTCTGTTTTGATCCTACTTTGTTGAGATATCAGCAGCAAATCTATGTCACTGCCACTCCAAAATCCATTGAGAGGCTTGATCTGGTATTGATCTGAGAGAAGTCAGGAAGAATTCAGACAAAGACCTGTCTACTCTCTACCATCTTGCCTCTCTGCCCCCAGTCCTAAATCTATCTTATTATTTTAAATGGTCTGAAACAATACTGATTAATTCGGCTAACATATATTATGATTTTCTTCTTTTCTCTTTTCATTTAACCTATTTAGCTTTAATTTTGCCTTCTTTTTTACTAATATATTTTATATCTGATCATTATTATTATGTTTGTGTGCATCTCTTATTTCCTATCCTGCTGACTTCTCTGCTTTACTTATACTTGTTACCTTTCTTTACTATTGCTTAACCTACCTTCCTTTGAAGTATTCTTCACTTATCTTCTCCTACCTTTTCCCTCTCTCTTTATCCCATTCCAATGAATCTACATCCTTCCATAACCTATTACTTCTCACACTTATTTCTTTAAATATTTACAGGAATTTTACATATTTCTACACACACACACACACACACACACACACATATATATATATATATATATATGTATTATTCTCCCTTTAAAACATGCACAATGTAAGTAGGATTCCAGAACTGTTGATCCACTTCTCCCATCTAAATCCTGTGTCAGTTCTTGCTCTTGCATCTCTTTCATAAAATATAATTACTCTTTTTATCTTTTCCTATATAGTTTTTCTCTACTCCAATCTTTATTTCAAACTAACAAATTACTAATGACACTGTTGGGCATATGATTAATATGTATAAAAATGTATAAAATGTATAAATGTGTAATGCATATATGTATACATGAATAAAAATACAATGTATAAAAATAAGCAATTTTTCCTTTTTTAGTACATTGAAACATTTCTTTGATTAATTTATGTTTTTCTTGGATCTTAACTGAGATATTTTCTATTATATTCAGGTCTTTTTGCAACGAAATTCTGAAAGTCTGTTAATTCATTGAATATCTATTTTTGTTCATTCAGGATTATGCTTTACTTTGGTGGGTATGATATTCTTTGGCTACACTCCCAGTTCTTTTTCCTCTTCAATATATAGTGTTACAAGACCTGTGTTTTTCAAATGTAGCTTCTTTTAGGTTTTCTGTGATTCTAATTGTGGCTTTGCCATATTTGAATTGTTTTTTTCTTATTGCTCAAAATATTTTATTTTTAATCTGGAGATTTCAGAATTTGGTTATGCTATTTCTATAAATTTTCCTCATTGGATCTCTTTCAAGTGATGGTTACTGCATTTTTTTTTCTATTTCTACTTTTCCTTGTTCTAACATTTCAGGAAAATTTAAAATTATTTATTATATTCTTGAATCTAGATTCTTTTTTATCATAGCTTTCTGATAGTCTGGTTATTCTTATGTTTTCTCTTCTTGGTCTGTTCTCTAGATCAGTTGCTTTTCTTATGAGATGTCTCAATTTCTCTTCTATATTTTTCATTCCTCATGTTTTCTTTTATTATTTCTTGTTCTCATAATTTCTCAGTATTCCCCTTGCCCAATTCTACCTTTAAATTTCTAATCTTCTTTAAGATTTTGAATCTCCTTTTCTAGTTGGTTGACTTTCTTTTCATAATCTTTTTTTGGTTTTCTTGGATTGTTTTTATTTTTTTAGTTTTCCCTCAATCACTCTCACTTGATTTTAAAAGTTATTTTTGAGTTCTTCTATGATTTTTTTTAACTTAACATTACTGTTTGGTGTAGGAGAAGCTTTTTTGTTTGTTTCTTTATCCTCCTCAGAAGATGGACCCTGGTCTTCCCTATTTCCATAGTAACTTGCTATGGTTGGGTTCTTTCTCCTTTGCCTGACTTTTATTTTGGTATAATCCACCTCTAGTGGTCTCAGATGCTTCTTCAGTTCTACAGTTTAAAACAATAACTTCGAGCTTCTATATGTGCCTGCAGCTTGCAGCATCCATGCCCCACTGCTTCTGCACTCACCAGAGATGTGCTGGTTCCTTCTCCCCCAGGGCTGAATCTCTGTCTCAGTAGGTGATTGGGCCTGGCATTCCTTATCAGCAGAGATTCCTTCAATCTCCCCAGACTGAGATATTTAGGACTCAGATGCTCCCCCCACACTGGTAAGTGAAATTCCTATTGTTGGGGTCCAGGCTACTTCCCAGCTAAGTTAACTCCAGGGTCTGTGACTTACAGTTTAAGTAGAACTAGCCTGTAAACTTCAAGTTTACATTTCACACAGGCCCAGTCTTCTTACGGTATCTTTCTTCAGATCTTTCATCTTCTCAGATTGTCCCAGGAGGACTACTGTTCTGACCCAAATCTTATTTTTACTGCTCTATATGGAGGCTCTATTTTGTCTTGTTTGTGGGGAAAATCTGCCCATCACCCATCTTCTTAGAATCCTCTGCTATTGTGCCTTTAAAATAGATCACTGAACAAGCATAAAATATGTGCTTGTTCTGGTTGCAGAAAACTTTTAGAGTGTAAGCCCATCCTTTATAGATTCAATGAAAATGTCTTTGGTGCCATATATTAGTGGACAAGGTAACTGGTATGACATGTATAGCATCTCAGATGTTTTTGGTCTCCTAAGCCAAATCTCTTTATCTTAACAGCTTTCCCATCCATGTAGTTTAGACATTGTGAATATTTAGCATGAATAGATCTATTAAGAAAGTTGTTACCAAGATTTTACAAATTGATGTGATCTGGAGACAGCAGTGATAATAGCCTTTTGTTTTAATACAGTTCATTGAATTCTCCAGTGTAGTTTGAGGGCTAGATGTGTAATATACAGATCTGTTGTGTCAGTTTATGAGAGATAAGCCCCTGATTAATAATCTAGTGAACAGGTAATGTGTTGCTAGGTATTTTGTAGATCTTTAATAATCTAGTGAACAGGTCATGTGTTGCTAGGTATTTGATAGGTCTTTAATTTTATAGTGTGGGAAGATTTGCTACAGTTTCTCTCATTTCCTTTATATGATGTATTTTTTATTTTTTGTATGTTTTCTTAATTTTAGTCTGAACGTAAATAACACAAATATTTTTATAACATAGTGGAGTGGGAAAAAAGATGATTACACATGGGACTGCAAATCTATTATGTATAACTTCCTATTCCTTTTAAAAATACAATAATTATCATGTAACTTTCCTTTCCCTTTTTTCTTTCCTTCTTTTATTTTCTTCTCCTTCTCTGCTTAAATATGCCTTCTATTAGACACAAATATGTGTGCATATTTCTATATATGTGAATATATATATATATATATTTGTGTGTGTGTTTGTGTGTATACATATATTTTACAGACATATAAGTCTGCATAGTCATATTTATCAGTTCTTTCTTTGGATGCAGATAGTATTAACCAGGGACTCTTTAACAACCATTCTTTTATTTCTCTTAACAATAACCTCATTTATTAATCATCATAATCTATGATATAAACTATGAATACTTTGTATATAAAGTACATAAACACAAAAATGGCCTATATTTAGAGAGATCACTGCTCTGCTCCTTTTTTATTAATAAATATGGTCTATCTACTTTTAAGGCAATATAAGACATAGTTGGTAAAGTGCTTTATTTTTAATTCATGCACTACTGGAAAGTGTTTGATCCAATGATTATACATTTATCCTGCCTGGATGCTTTCCAATTTGCAAAAAAACTATAGGCTCAATCACCTCCCTTGAAGGAACTGCTCTCTTATTCATTATATTAACAATGTAAGCTTTCTGTTTCTTGCTTCATCAAACTTGATGTGCTGTTGTTTTGGCCTTCTGGTGACCATATAGTCAGCCAACCAGTTTTCACATCCTCTCATTTTAGAGATTTTCTTTCTTTTAATTTATTTCCTTTAAACCTTCTGTAGTCATTTAACATTCTGTAGAATTGTTTACTTTTTGACTTAATATATCTTCCTAAGTTTTTTTGATTTTTGCTTTTAATTGCTGATTAAAGAATCTAGAATTTCTGGTATATTTTTCTTTACTAGATTTGATTCTGTGGTTCCTTTCTTGTTGCCTTTATTTAGGTGATATAGCGTTCATGTTTTTCATAGTGCTAACTAGCTAGATATTGACTTAATTTTCTAGTGATTTTTCAGAATTTCAATAATTCCTTCAAATCTTTTTTTCCATGATGTGGTTTGATGCCTGTCCTTAGGCTACTACTAAATACTTCCCATATTCTCTGTCATTCTTACTGTGGTGGAAAGTGTCACATATATTGTGATATCTAAGCAATGAAATTTTTTTAATATTTTCTATCAAATATTACATGCTAAATGCTGTTTTAAAAAAATTATTGTTCACTTCCTTCCGGGGGTGGAGCCATGGTGGCGGAGATCAGACAGGATTCTCTGTAACCTCCTCTAACCTCCCCTCAAACCAACAAAATATAAAGCCTCTAGACTGATTCTGAAGCAAAAAAATCCACAATATCCGGAGAACAACAAGATTCTAGAAGAAGATACTCTGGAAGAACCTCAAAACAGGTCTGATAAGCACCAGAAATAATTCAATCAGTGGAGCTGCCCAGCCCCTGACATAATTCTTTTTTTTTTTAATAAAGCTTTTTATTTGCAAAACATATGAGTGACCTTTCAACATTGACCTTTGCAAAAAAAACTTTTTTTTTCCCAAGCTTTTCCTTTCCCTCCCCCCGC
>JAJPUD010004966.1:136579-176203 GCA_023553655.1 Myrmecobius fasciatus | reverse complement strand
GATATTCCTTGGGGTTTTAATTTTGGGGTCTCTTTCTGGAGGTGATCGGTGAATTCTTTCAATGCCAATTTTGCCTTCTGATTCTAAAACATCAGGGCAATTCTCTTTCATGATTTCCTGGAAGATAGCATCCAGGTTCTTTTTTTCATCGTGGCTTTCAGGGAGTCCGATAATCCTTAAATTGTCTCTCCTGGATCTGTTTTCCAAGTCAGTTGTTTTTCCTAGGAGATATTTCATATTTTCTTCTATTTTTTCATTTTTTTGTTTTTGTTTAACTGATTCTTGAAGTCTTATTGAGTCATTTACTTCTATTTGTTCAATTTTAATTTTTAAAGTATTATTTCCTTCAGTTATCTTTTTTAGCTCCTTTTGTAGCTGGCCAATTTAATTTCTTGATTCAATTCATTCTTTTTCCATTTTGCCAGTTTTAATTTTCAGTGAATTGTTGTCTTTTTCCAATTCACCAATTTTGTTTTTCAGTGAATTGTTGTCTTTTTCCAATTCACCAATTTTGTTTTTCAGTTCACCATTTTTATTTTCCAGTGAATTGGTGATCTTTTCCAATTCACCAATTTTGTTTTTCAGTGAACTGTTTTCTTTTTCCAATTCACCAGTCCTATTTTCCAGTTTTTGATATTTCTGTTGCCCTGATCTCAATTTATTTCCCCATTCTTCTTCTAGCTCTCTTTTGAGATTCTTAATGCAATCATCCAGGCAAGCCTTCTGAAAGGGAGACCAACTTAAGTCTGCCTTTGTGGCTTCATCTGGGATTGTTTTCATAATGTCAGGATCTGGGGACTGTTCTATTTTTTCTCCGTAAAAGCTTTCTATGGTGAGAGCTCTCTTCTGCTTCTTGCTAGTGATTTAAAGTTGGGATATTGATCAAAAGCAGAGAAAATTGCAACAATTTGTATTTGCCCTGGGGCAGTTTGCCAAGTTGACTTCCAGTCTGAGGCTAGTCGGGCTAGATTCGCACTATGACCACGTTTTTAGATGCTAACCATCCACCCTTTAATAAGGCAGATCTGCCAAAGCACCTGCCCGCAAGCAGAGCAAAGTGGCCCAGGCGTCTCCCAGGGGCTTCCTGGGTGCCCAAAATCCTCCCCTCTATTGCAGCCCTGACTTCCGCCCCGGCTGGAGTCTGATCACGACCAGAGGCCGATTTCCCCTGAGGCTAACCTTCTCTGGAGTTCTTTCAAGGTAGATCTTTGATAGAAGTGCGTTGTAGTCCAAATGCTTGGCGGGGCCCTCACTCAAAAACCAGTTGGAAGGCTCACTTTGTATGGGTTTGAGGGAATGTCCCAGGAGTTCACAGAGAAAGCTGTCCGCAGTTCGCCATCTTGGCTCCGCCCCATTTTCTGTTACTTTTAATAAATATTAAAATGAAGGTAAATGCCTTAGGTATTATTCTTTATATGTACTTTCCCCAATGAGTACCTATGTTTAACTACTAAGTATATTAACCTCAGCTTCCAAAATGAAATGTTAGCACTGTCAAAATGAGAAAAATAGTTCTTGAGAAAGACAATAAAATAATAATTTTAATAAAACAGAATGATTAAAACTAATGGTCTTATATTTTCCTTTTTTTTTAAATCTAGAAACGATTTTTAGGAAAAAGTTGATCAAGAATGGCGTTAGCAGATAAGAGACTTGAAAATTTGCAGATATATAAAGTTCTTCAATGTGTTCGTGAAAGAAATAAGAAGCAGATAGAGAAATTGACCAAAATGGGACACCCTGAACTTATTAATTTCACTGAGCCCACTGATGGTGTTAGTGCTCTTCATTTAGCTTCTGTCTCAAATGATGTTGATATGGTCAGCTTTCTTCTTCAGCTAGGAGCTCATCCTGATGTGCAAGACCGAAGGGGATGTACTCCAACTATGAGAGCTGCAGAGCTGGGACATGACTTAATTATGGAAAAATTGGCTGCAGCACAAGCAGATATGACCATTGTTGATAATGAAGGAAAAGGTAAAAATCCCAACATAATATCAAACAAAAAAGTATATTTGCAGTTAGATTCCAATAGGTAGCAGAAGCATTTTCTCATTTTCTAAGTGGTATCCTTTATTTTACATAAAAGGCAACATTCCTATCACTAGGCAATTTACTCAATCCTTTTTCCAGTGACCAAAGTCTTACCATAATTCAATTCAGATTTCTGTGAAAATTTAGCTTGCAATGTTTTTTTTTTTGTTTGTTTGTTTGTTTGTTTTTTTTTTTGGTAAAAGAAACCAGCATTAGAAACATTAATATGCATTAATTGATTTTAAATTTAAACAGGAAATTTTCAGCATTGCATGAAACGACATTCTCTCCTATATTTGTAACCACAAAGAACTCACTCGTTATTTAATTTAATTTTTTTAAACTGGATCTCCCTATGTCACCCAGGCTTGGAAGTACATTGGCCTTTCACAGGCTAGATACCAATACTGATAGCCAAAAGTGCTTTAATCTGCTCCATTTTCCCACATTTTTTTATTTTCTACATTGATCAGCCTTGTGGCCCCTGCTTGGGCAGTAGTAGTGGGTGATGGTAGTGGTAAAGTGGCTCTCTTAGTGTCAGGCTTGGCTTGAATAATTAAACAGCCTCAATCTCTCCAGCAGGAAGCATTTTACTTAACAATCCTGTTGTCCAGATTTTTATACTTTTCCATCTTTTAGGTAGTTTTAATAGAACTGCAGTAAGCTAGGACTGTCCCTGATGATGTTTCTTTTCTCCATAGTAGCCCTATAGTCTAGGCCATTCTCAAATCTTTAAACTTGGGATTCAAAGAAAGATCCCATTAGTTGTGGTACTCCATTCCAGTTATTTGAGTTGCTCTTAATATATTTGTAAATAATTTGTAATAATAATCATTGTAATAATGCTTTGTTATAGTCACTTCTGTCTGAAAAGGGCTTGAATTGTTAATTGTGCCTTTTGTTCTATGTTATTAACAATCCAAATAATGCACCTTGTTATTCCCCTTGTCAGTTCTCCAAGTAGTTCTGGATAGGAGGTTCACAGCCCCCAATCTATTCAGAAATAGACCAGATAAACCCCAGCAATTTATTTACTGGTTTTAGACTTGAGTGAGTTGGCAGAATTACTTGTGGCCTAAAAGAGCTAACAAAACTACAGAACCATCAAGGTCAGTTTCTCCTTTGTGAGAAGTAATCTTAAACACAGAAAAATTTTGTAGTAATTTGAATTTTATAATTTGAGGCAGAATCCTTTTATCTAATGATAGTAAATAATGTGATTAAAACTTAATTTGTAGAATAAAGTTGTGGTATTAAGGGGCAGCTAGGTGGCGCAGAGGTTAGAGCACCAGCCCTGAAGTCAGGAGGACCTGAGTTCAAATCTGGTCTCAGACACTTAACATTCCCTAGCTGTGTGACCCTGGGCAAGTCACTTAACCCCAATTGCCTCAGCAAAAAAAAAAGCAAAAAAAAAAAAAAAGTGGTATTAAGCTTTTATTGAAAGAGTATTTGTAAAACTCATATTTGGGAGATCTGATCTGGTCTGTGGAATACCTCTATGGACTTATCAGAATATACATATCTATCTATCAGATCTATCTATCTGTCTATCTATCTAATCTATCAACTTACCTACCTACATACATACCCACATGCATGCATACATATAATTAAATATATAAAACATGAATATATGCTACATTTACTGACTTTTGAAATTTCCTTGCATTTCAGAAATTGATATATTGCAGACCCTAATACTTTTTTTCAGTTATATGATTCTGGTTTTCTACAGGGATTCTGTTTTACTGCTTATTGCCCACCAAAAGACACTATCGCTGTGTTCTGATTGCCCTGGAAAATGGGGCAGATGTTAACAATTGTACATTTGATGGAACGCCAATATTTCTTAAAGCTTGTAAAGAAGCACATCAAATTAAAGAAGTGTGTTTGAGACTTTTGGAAAAAGGAGCCAATCCAAATGCAATCAATTTGGTATGATTAATATGATTATAAATATTCTTTTCTTTATATACTACATTAGTATAATGTTTTTGTTTAAATTTAAAAATATTAAGAGTTTAGGAGATAATTTTAATTGCTTAGAGTAATGGTGTCAAACTCAGATTAGTAGCTGCTATTTCTACTAATCTGTATGTGAATGTTCAAATTGTACTTCTTGATAATGAAGAAAGTCACTTAACATTATAACATCCTAGATGCTTCTATAAGACTATAATCTGAAGAAGAGTTGTCCTGATTGGTGGTGGAAGTTTCCTTAAAAAAGTGCTCCTACACTAATGGAATTATAAATTGACATTTAAATACTTTTTTAAGAAAAAAATTAATATTTTGCATAAAAGTAAAATATAATTACAGAAAAATAGAAAGTGATAAAAGAGAAAGGACTACTCAACATAAATTATATTTCAACCAAAATGATTTTTTTACTATTTTTGTGTATTAGAAAACATTTACTTAGGTTTTAATTTAGCTATTAAATTATCTTTCCTTACATCATAATTGTTATTTTATGGTATTAGAATATTTTCAAATTTACTCTTTTAAATACATATAGGCTCTTTAATTTTCATTTAATTAACTTCATTATTTTTTTCTATCCCAACTCATTGATCAGCTGTTTACAACTTTACAACACATACTTTCTTTAACATTAGTTTCTTACAGTCATTTCCTTTTTGACACCATTTATTTAAGGTCTCTGATTTTTAGGCTTAATCACTGTCATTTAAATTATACTTATTAAAATTTTAGGACCTAAGGATCTAATAGTTTTTGAATCTTATATTCAAAAGGACAATATGTTTTGGAGTTTACATAGCATGAAGTTAAAATTAACAATTTGATCTCTAGTGGCAAAGACTTGCTTTGTATGACCAAGGTAAATAATGCCTGCTTTTTTCAATGTCAGTCAACAGGTCGAACTGCATTAATGGAAGCTGCAAGAGAAGGAGAGATAGATGTGGTTCGAGGTATACTTGAAAGAGGAGGAGATGTTAATGCTTATGACAATGAGAGGCAACATGCTTCACATTTTGCTGCCAAAGGAGGCTTTTTTGATGTAATAATCTTGATAAGTGCTTCTAAAATTCCTATCATAGATTTTATATTTCCCTTTTCCCTAAGATTTACATGTTATCTTTAGTAAATAGAGATTTTTAAAAATTGAGTTATGTATATCTTAAATGCCATTGTGATTTCCCAAAAAAGATTATAAGCTTGCAACAATCAATTTCAGGCAAAATTTTTAAAGCATTTCCCCTTCCCTATATGGTTGCTCACTTGTATGTTTTGTAGTGACTATTTAATTTATTATAATTTGCTGATAATTTATCTGTCTGCTCAACTGTAACAAATTTTGAAGTTCTGCTAATTTGAAAGAACCTACATACTTAAATAATTTCAACTCTGGTTATAATTATCATAAAGTTTAATCATGTAATTGAACCAGCAAATAGTAATCCACAGGTAAAATTAAATAGTATAAATAAAAATAACAAAATTGAAAGAGTACAAGGGCTATCTTTATTTCTAAAAACAATTTCAGTCAATTAAAATTCCTCTCCCTAGTTTTAATATTTAACATCCTAATTTCTTAAAGGCTCATTACTTCATTAAAACAACTTTTAAACTCCATCCCTGCCAAGGATTTAGTTTTTTTTTTTTGCTATATTTTCTCTATTCCTTTAAAACCTTTCATTTTCTTTTAGATCCTGAAGCTTATTTCTGCTTATAATGGAGATTTGGGGATTATAGCAATGAATGGAAATACACCACTCCATTATGCTGCCATGGGTGGTTTTGCAGACTGCTGTAGATTTATAACTCAACGAGGTAAAATTTTTAACTTTTTATTATAGCTATGTAAATTGGTGATTTATAATCTTTTCTATACAAGTATTCAATTATCAAATCTTAATCACAGAATCATAATTTTTTTTCAGTTGGAAGAAACTTTAAAAGTCATAATCAATAGTCAATAAACATTTATTAAGCTCCAACTATGTGCTAAGTACTGTGCTACATTTGGGTGACCCAAAAAAGGAAAAAGACAGACAATCCCTGCCTTCATGGAGTAATGGTATAAGACAGAAACCACAAAAAAACTGTGTGGGGAGTGGGAAAGAGAAGATAGCCAAAGTTTGAGTCATGGAGAAATCAATAAAAGTAGTGTAGCCAGATAAAAAATGAGGTGGGTCATAATATTATAGAACATAAAAGCTATAGGGTTATAAAGTCCTTACACATCATTTTGCCGATTGGGAAACTGAGGCTTCTCATAAGTAAGTGATTTATTTTGCAAAGGGCAGTGAGTTGACTTAGTGGATAGGGAGCCAAACATGGAATCCAGAAGACTCATCTTCCTGAGTTCAAATCTTGCCTCAGACACTAGCTGTGCAACTTTGGGCAAGCCACTCAACCTTGTTTGCCTCAGTTTCCTCATCTGTAAAATAAGTTGGAGAAGGAAATGACAAAATCCTCACTCCAGTCTTTGCCAAGAAAACCTCAAAAGGGGTCATGAAGAGTCAAGCATGACTGATAAATGACTGAACAACAAAACAGCTAGCTAGTAAATTACAGATCCAACTTGAACATAAGTAAAAGTTTTTTTTTCTTTTTATTTAATTTTATTTTAGTAGTATATTATTTTTCTAATTACAAGTAAAGATGGTTTTCAACTTTCTTTTTATAATAGCCTTTTAAATTTCAAAATACATATATAGTTTTCAACATTCACCCTTGCAAAATCTTGTTTTCCAAATTTTTCTTCCTCCCTCTCTATCTTTCCCCTCCCCTACACAACAAGAAATCCATTATAGGTTAAATATGTGCATTTCTTCTAAACATTTCCATGTTTATCATGCTACACAAAAGGGGGGAGGGAGAATAAAAAATAAAACAAGCAAACAACATCAACAGCAAGAAAGGTGAAAATACTATTTTGGGATCCACATTCAGTCCCTATAGTCCTCTCTCTGGATGAAGATGGCTCTCTCTATCACAAGTCTATTGTAATTGACCTGAATTACCTAGATGTTGAAAAGAGCCCAGTTCATCACATCTTTTTTTTTTGGTAAGATTTTGAGTTCTAATTTTTTTCTTCCTACTTCCCTTCCCTTCCCCACACTAGCAAGCAAACTGATATAGGTTATATGTATACATTCATTTTTAACATATTTCCATATGAGTCATGTTGGGAAACAAAAGAAGAGGGTTTTTTTGGTAGATAAATCTGTGCTGTTAGTTAAAATTTCATTTTTTAAAGTAGGAGGAAACAACAAGACTAGCTATTCTGAACTTAATTATCACCAATAAAGGAGAACTAATTGTGTAAATAGAAATGAAACCTCATTTGGGAGTGATTCCATCCTAGAACAGTAATAGATAAGGGGAGAGGAAAGCCAGGCACACTCTGACATGCACCCTAGATTAAAGAAAAGCAAATTTCAAAGGACTAAAAGAATGGAGCTTACCAACTAAAATTTTAAATAAGTCCAGGAAGGCTCAAAGTTCTCAATAATGAAATTTTAAAGACAAAATGTAAAATAATTCCAGTGAAGATTAAAAAGGAAAGTTGTCAAAAGAGAGAATCATATACCAAGGAAATAATCATTCAATTTAAGCTTTAAAACATGTATATAGAAAATGGAAATAAAGGTGGATAGAAGATGATGAACATAAAATCATGACATTTTCTATATGGATTGTTTCAACATTAAAGTTTAGAATGATCTGAGTTAATAAAGAAATGTTATAAAGAAAACATAGTTTTAAAAACTCACACATTTATAGAAAGAAGGCATACTAGGATGACTTAAGGTATATGAATATGGCAATAAATAGAATATACTGAACTTCTTTCTTCAAAGATAGAACAAAAAAGGAGTTAAAAACACAGGATAAGTAGGGTGATAGTAAGAAAGCATCCAGCTACCTGAATGAATTCAAATTTCCACACATAGATAAATAACAGCCCAAGATATTGAAAAAACTGGTAAATGTGTTTGCTGAACTATCTTTAGTAATCCTTGAATAAGAGTATTTGGTGAATACAAAACATGATATAGGACAGTTACAAGTTAAAAGGTCCTAATGAATGGAACCTTCAGAATAAGGATAATGAATCTGAGTTTAATTCCTTGCAAAATTATTCTACTCATTATTGAAGATTAAAGAATATCTCAAATCAACATCATAGAAAGACAATATCTTTCTAAAGAATAAGTCTTTCTGTTAACCACATTTCCTTTTTTGATATATATGCTGAACAAGTACCTCAGGAAAATGCTGTAGTATCATATAATTACCTAAATTACATCAAAATATACATGTGCTTGTTGACAAGAGGAATAGATATGATCTAGTTTTAGACATACAAAACACACACACATATGTATAGTACTGTTAAGTGGTTTTGGAGCTGATTGAATGAATAGCTATAGCCAAAGAGTAGTCATTAATGGTTCAGGGTCAGCTTGTAAGATCTATGATTGAGTACCTCGGAGGTATGACCTTGAACCTGGGCTTTTCATTATTTTTTATCAGTGACTGAGATAAAGGCATATAGGGCATGCTCATTATGTTTTTAAGTGACTCAGTCCTAGGAAGTATGCCAAAATGTTATATGATACCATTGGGATAAAAATCAAACAAATAAAAAACTCAAAATCTACACTAGCAACAATATAAGTCAAAATTTAATAAGGTAAAATATTAATGGGTACCAGCATAAAATTTCATGTGTATCAGCAGTCATCTTGAGCCCATGTAGCTATATAGTGGCTAATTTGAAAATTATCTTGGGGTTTTAATGAAGTATAAATTCAATATGAGTAAACAACATCATAAAGCAATCATGCATTTTAGATGGCATGAGACATAGTATCCTGGGCTAGGAAGAGGATAGTTCCCAGTATAATCTGGCCCTGTTGGACCTCATTGGCAAATTGTGTCTAAATTGGCTCCACATTTTAGAAAGGATATTGTTAGGCTGAAGAGAGGCCAGAGGAGGATGACCAAAATTGTGAAGGATCTTGAGATCATGCCATAGATAGATCATTTTATGCTCTGCCTGGAGAAAAGGGAGATGTACATTGATGGCTATATCTGACTGTCACAGAGAAGTAGGTTTAAACCTTTTCTAGTTAATCCTATGTAGTAGGACTAGTAATAATTGGTGTTAGTTTTAAAGAAATCAAATTTAGGCTTCTTAACTAAGATGATAACAATTACAGCAATTCAAAAAGTAGTTTGGGTTTATTTAAAAGGATTCATACAAAGGCTGGATTACAATTGCCAATATTTATTAAAAAGAATTCCTTAGGTCTACCCTGTATCAGATGATACCCAAAGTCATTTTTTCTACTCTTGAGACTTGGTGATTTAATATGTTTTCTGTTAGATTATTATAGTTTTAAAATATGTGAACTCCATTAAACAAATTATAAAGGATTAAAAAGTTATTAAATAACTCTGAATAAGTTTCTGAGTACATAAATTTCAATGTTTATTTTGGAAGTTTGTTTTTAATACCCAATATATATGATAGAACAGTTATTAAAATTTATATGTTTTGGGGAGACCAATCGAAGAAACAAATTCAAAATGACAGTCCATATTTCACTATTCTTTAAAAACTTTGATAAAATTTCTGATGAGTTTTTTGGGTTTTATATCTAAAAATCACTTTTAAAGAACAACTGAAAATCAAGTACAACTTGACTTGCATATAAATAATTTGTATATTAAAATTTAATTGTGATTTATTTGAAGAATGTATTTTTAATGTGGGCGCTAGTTCTACCAATGCAGATTATAATCCCCAAATTTTTTTTTGAGAATTATTAAGGTTGTTTTATTATCCTGAGTCCAATCTCACAGTAAACATCCATAAAACTTCACTTGGCTTAGTTTTAGACAGCAGATATAGATGATCCTGTTCCATATTCATATTTTTCCACCTTGATAAAACCTGTCATCATCTGGTACTTTGCTGATACAGTCTATAAGTAGTCAAAATCACATCTATGACTCATGATGAAATATACCAGAGTAGGCAGTTAGTGGAAGTGATACGTAAATAATAAGTACATGGCATATCAGTCCAAAATGATTAAATTTACTTGAGCATATTTTCTATTATTTTTTTGTTTTTAATTATGAGTGCATCTGCAAAATTCTGAACTTAGCCAATCAGTAGGTATTTATCAAGGACTTATTATGTGCTAGGCAGCCTCTGTCAGTCAATAAGCATTTATTGGGAAACCAATAAATGTACTCTAGCCACTAAGTAAACAAATACAAAAAATCAAAATAATCTCTACCTTAAAGAAACTTACGTTATAATGGAAGGGACAAGTTTATATATGCACATAAATATACCTGTGTATTTATATTTATGTGTACTGTCTATATACATATATGGTACATATGTGTATATGTGTGTACATGCATATATAAGAATATAAATGAAAAGAATATAAAGAATAAATATAAGTTGTTAAATAAAAGGAAGGGGAAAAATAGGCAGTTGGGATAATTAAGAAAGATTTTATGTAAGAAATCAAGCATCTTTTTTGTTAGTGTTTGGCAGAGTCGAAAATTTAAGTAAAAAAAACATTGGCCTTATAATGAAGAGTGGGTTTTTTGTTTTAATTTCATGTACTAGACTATTGTTAAATTTATAAATAGAAAGTACTAGACAGTTTTTAGAAAATGTGCTTGAAAAAGAGAAAGGAGGAAAAAAGAGAAGGGAAAAAAATAACCCCTCACTGAATTTAACTTTTACCAAATTAATTTCCCTTATCTTCTCATTTCCTATACTGTTATTGTCATGTATTTCTACTTTTTCTGATGTTTCAGTTTTCTTAATGAAATTTTTCTTTCTTAAAGCTAAAAATTTTGCCCTGAATTAAGCTTTTTTCTTACTTTACATTTTAGCTAATTTTGTGATTTGATACAAATATTTCTGAAGCTGAACCAAAATGTCCTTTTACAAGTATACAAAAAAATATAAAGTCAGAAGTCAAGAGTCTAACATTCTCTTCTTCACAAGCCTTGCCACTTTGACGCAGAAGGCAAAAGAGAAATATTTCACAAAATCTTCTGATGATATTTCTAAGAATCAGCAGTTTCAGGGATGTTAATAAGTCAGTAAACATTTATTAAGTATCTATTTTGTGTTAGGGGCTTGTGTTGGGGATACAAAGGTAGGCAAAAGATAGTCCTTACAGTCTCAAGCATCTCACAATCTAATAAGAAGACAAAATGCAAATAATAACTAAGTAAATAAACTACATACAGGGTAAATACAGGATAATCCAGAAAGATGGCTTTAGGATTAAGAATGATTAGGAAAAGCTTCCTGTAGGAGGACTTTTAGACAGAAGACAGAGATGAGTAGAAAGAGAATTCCAAACATGGGGAGACAACAAATGAGATGCCTGCAGTCTGGAGATGGAGTGCTTTGAAGAAGGGTATTAATCATTCTAGAATTTTCAAAGAATAATTCCAACATAAATCCTTAAATGCATTGTTTGTTGTTTTAGTAACCCCATGAATTGCAGAAACTCTCCCATTATCACTTATTTTTCTGCTTTTGAATATTGGCAGCCATTATTTTATCACTACAACATAGTACCTGACATATAGTAAGCACTCAATAAAATGCTGGTTGACTGGTTGATATCAACCAATTTCCAACATAGTTTTCATTTTCTCATTTCTTAAAGATTCTCACCCTATTCTCTGGTTATGAGTGAAGCTGTATATAGATTTTTATGTGTAATGAATCATACTAGCATATTTAAAAAGTCATAGAATTTTCTGGAAGCTTTATATTTCAAACCATTAGATGCACAAATAAAGTATAATGTTCTTCATAATTCTTGGTACTTTTAGGTATTGCTATTTCTGAAAGACTTATCCTGCTTTATAATGATTTCTCAAAAGTATTTTAGTAGCTCACTTCACTGTTTTATTCAAATATTTTAGGGTAATTATTTTTATTTTCTACTCTTCTTTTTTTGAAGAGGATAGTTACAATATAATAATCAGAATTGCAAAGTAGTTTCCTCACGATATACCTAGTAAGTATCTGGGGGCAGAATTTGAACTCAAGTGTTTTGATTCTGTTGTTGTTGTTTGTCCTTCCTTCTGGAAGAGGACTATGATATCAGGAAGGTGATGTCATGACATGCAAGTGAATTGGATTTAGGTGAGGGAGGATTGGTCAAGGTCACCCACCTCACTTTCCCATCCAGAGCCATCTGGGTCCAGTGGCAGAATATAGATGAAGATGTCTGGAGATGACCCTGGGTACAGTGGGAGATCTTGGCCTTTTTAACCTAAGGTCTTCAACAGGTCTGTCTAGTTCGGTGTAAACAATGTCATGTTATCTGTTGATACGAGTATCTTTTGCTCATTTTAGAATTTTTTTCAGTGATTCTTAAGAACTTTGAAGAATGACCAATTTCTGATGACCTTAAAAAGTTTAGGCCATGAAATTTGCATCCTTCTTAAAATATAATTGTGATTGGAATGAGTAATCCTTCCATCAATGAAGACCACACCTTAAAAGAAGTAATTGAAAAATGTTTTTACCGTATTTGTCATAGCCAAATAATTCACTACCTAGTATGTGGCCTTTTTGTGATAATCTTTTCTAGTCTCAGTGCATAGCTTAATGACTACTATATACACAGAGAGATACAACCTACTACTGAGACGGTATCAGAAGTATTTCCAGCTTGATAAAATCAGCCAGAGCCAATACTTCCCAGGATTAGCTGTTAGGAATTAAGGGCCATCCAAAGACTAGAAATTGAAGGGATACTCATTTACTGGGAATGGCTGAACAAATTGTGTTATGTGACTATGACTGTTGTGCTATAAGATGTGATGAGCAGGATGCTCTCAGAAAAACCTGGAAAGATTGACTGAAAATAAAATTACTATGTACAAAGTAACAGCAATATTATAAAAGTAGCTATGAATGATTTAGCTATTCTTAGCAATGCAGTGATTCAAGACAACTCTGAAGAACTTATGATGAAAAATGCTATCCATGCCCCCAAAAAGAATTGAGTATAGATTTAAGTATATTTTTTAAAAACTTCATTTTTCTTGCGTTCTTTTTGGTCTGTTTTTTTTTTTGAATAGCATGAGTAATATAGAAATGCTTTGTATGACTTACACATGTATAATCTATATTGATTGAATTGTTCCTTGGAGAAGGAGGAAGGGAGAATATCTGGGACTCAAAGTTTTAAAAACTAGGGTTAAAAAAAGTTTTATATGTAACTGAGAAAAATAACATAAATTCAAAAAATAAATAACAAAAATATTATTTTTTTAAAATTCAGGGCCACCTCTATATTACAATAAGTCATTGAAGGAAGATTTCAGTAGATGGATAAACATCCTACTGGCAGTAATACGTGAACATGCATTATGAGAATTCTAAGAATTAGACTACTTTCAGATCTATAAGCTTTAAATATAAGAGGCCAGTGGCGCTAGCAAACTGAGCTGTCAGTAATCCATTATATTAGAGGAAATACTGAGCATGCTTGTAAAATGTACTCTCATTTTCTTCCCTAAAGGGGTGGATTTCTTTCAGCTCTTTCCATCAGGATTATAGTTTTTCCTTTTCAAAATTCACTACAACAAGAAAGACACTGCATACTTTAAAAGTGAAAATAAGCTTACCCAGTCTTTGACTGCTTCTTGTCTAAATTTTTCTGCCTATTTCTGTCCCAGGATGAATCTGGCCTTCAAATATTACTTTTATTTTCTTCTAATTTATGGCTCTCTTGATGTGCTTTGAACCTCAATCCAATGTAATTCGGTACTTCAACTTCAGTACTTGAACTCTTCTCTTGGGGTATGTTTTCTTTCTATTCTGAACCCTTCCCTTTAGCATTCAAGTAAAAGTTGGCGGCACAATATTTGAATAGTCACGGGTTCATTGTCATACACAAATTGAGAAACATTTGATATTGTTCAAAAAATAATTTTAGAGAAGTACAACTGGCCTACTCTCAGCTGTTTCTCTATTATAGAACTGTTAAAGGAAAAAATGCAGAATATAGGGTAATGGAAGTCAGCACCCCAAAAAAGCCTAGAGTGAAATTTCCAAGGCAGTCTCACTAACATCCAACATTTCTACATCTCAGATGTTAACAGGTCTTTTCCATAATTCTGTACTTGGCACCTCAAGTTGCTCCTTGCCAGTGGGGGAGTCTCAATTTTGAAAGCTGGCAATAAACAGTAACATTAGGCACACAGAGTGTGTCTGGGGCTATGGTAGCTATAAACCTTGCTCTTATCTTTGACCAAGGTCAAAGTCTCTTTCTCTGTTCTTTAGTTGTTTGTTCAACATTTCTTTTCCAGGAAACCCCTCTAAAGTTCTTTTTTCCTTTGGTTAAATGGTAAAAAAAATCTCTTTAGTTTCCTTTCTAAGAAGGGCTTGTGTAAAGGAAAAAGGAAATACCATGAAGAGCATCCCATCATTGTATGATCATTATCCATGATCAGTATTTGCAAGAAGTTTATGTACTGGGATGGCAAGGAGGTAAAGAAATTCTATGAAGAACTCCCTGATACTCTTTAAATTCATCCACTATAAACTTTTAATATATAGTAGCTGCACTCCTGATCCTTATAGATAAGGATTGTGAAAACTATTCTAGAAAATGCACACTAGGATTAAAAAAAAAGGGTTAAAGACTTGTAAACTGCACAGAAGTACACTTATGCATCATAAATGCTTTCTTCAAGATGAATGGATAAATGTTGTGAATTGTACTGAATAGCATCATAATAAATGAAATTTTGACTGTATTTTAATAAATTAGAAATAGATGGTTACTGATAAAGAAGTCATTTTCAGATTAGCTTTCTGTTTCATTAAGCCACTGGCTTGTTAAGAGAAAAAAAAAGTCAATACTAAATTATAAGGAAAAATTAAAATGAGAATGGATTCATCAAGGCAACATTTACCAGATATATCAAAACAATACTACCAATGGTAAAAATGGAAATAGGTTAGACTAGAATTATCACTATTTATTGAAGAAGCTTAGCTAATGTAAGTTAATTGTTACAGTGAGAAAGCCAAAGGATTCTAGAAAACACATCAGCAAGGACGAATGGATTGAATTAGATGCCCTCTGAGACTCTATGATTCAAAAATCTGATCTCCTTGCAAGGAGGAGAGATATAACAACCAAGAATAACACTTGTTTGGATGTAAACTCAATTGCAAAATTTATGGAAGTAGGATTGTAGAAGACTTTTATCAACATCATTGCATAAAACAGTGTTATATGATAGAAAAAAATTACAGAGGTTGGCAAACGTCCTCAGCAGTTAAACCAAATCATCTCAAGAGCATTTAAGGATAAACCTAGAAGGTCACAACAAACAAATGTTCCATTAAACCATTGGCTTGTTAAAGCAAAAAGTACTACCACATTAGAAGAAAAAAAATTAAAATGAGAAGACGGATTCATCGAGGCAACTTTTACCTGGCCTATCTAAACACTATCATTGGTAAAAATGAAAAATGGATTAGAATAAAATTATCACTATTTCTGTAATTATTTTTTTTAACACATTTGGACTTCTAGCATAATAATAGTCCCTAGTATCTCGCATGAGAAGGTAGAAATAAATTGCAATAAAGAAAACCTTAACAGAAGTAGCTAGATGAGACAAAGTATAGAGATGAGATAGGGGAAGATAAATTCACTTGAAAAAGTCATAGATATTAAACTACCATTCCATATGCCCACTTTCTTTTAATAAGGCTTTTTGTAGAAAATGGTAATCACATTTATTGAGGATAACTGAAAAAAACCCAAAAGGTAAAAGATGGCCTCATGCAAGTCATTTTCTATAATAGAACACATCATTACAACATATATTATTGAAAAGTGCAAGAAACAGTGGTATAAAATAATGGGATAATATATTTGCTCACTCCTAAAAAACCCCATATTTGATTGATTGATTAAGGTTTCTGTCTCCCATATATTTTTTAGAATCATGGGTCTTTTATTAAAAGATACAATAGGAATTAACTTTGTGTGCCCTCGTTTTGTCAATGCCATATAAGGCATAAAAAGTGTTAAGATGTTTTTTGACCATCTGGCCCGTATGAATAGAGATTTTATATACATGATGTATTTCAAGTATTTCTGTTTATGAATGATGGGCTAATTGCATTATGCTCAGCAACACTGCACAGCTTCCAAAATGAGTTTTACAATCTAACATCAATATTGGGTGGAGGGGAAGAGTAGATGTAGTATTCCTTGTTAAACCTAACTATCCATATATGAGAAAATCAGAAAAAAGGATGACTAATGTTGAGATTTTGATATGCTCTTATATGGGTAGCCTCTAGAGTTGTTCAATTAGTACTTATCTTGAAAACAAACAATATAACATACTCAATAAACTGAACCTAGAGTTGAAGTAGAGGAAAAAATGAGGGATGACTTGCATTTATACTACTATACAATATTTTTAATGATGCTAAACCTCTCTGAAACAAAAGTCCATCTTTAGTTCTTCTTATGTTAAATTCTGAAGATCTCACAATATAGATCACTTAAAGAGCAATAAAGAGATATAGGGTACCTATATTAAATGATATAGATAAAAGTTTTTTCCCTGTGAAAACATTTATTGGGAGTCATGGTCAGGAGTTATGGATGAGGATAAAAAGCCATGGATGGGTTATAGTCTTTATCATTGCAAGGAGTCTTTTAACATTGAGGGCATGAGAGATGCACGGAAGTATTGAAGTAAGATTTTCTCTATAGCTTTCACATTATTTTATCAGCCTACAAAGCAAATATTTTTCTCACTCTAATATCCATAGGACTAGTTATTGGCAGAGACTACCCAGAAGAATTCTAGAAATAATTTATTTTTTTTTGATTTTCATATATCCCCTTTTTAAAGATAAAAAAACATCTATGGCTTTTTGCTATGCAGTTATTTACAATGTTTATTTACCTAAAGATGTTAAGGGGGCAATAGAAGGAATTGTGAATTGAGAAAGTTATAAAGAATTACCTGTAATTTTTCATTGTGAACCTTTTTTTCTCATAAATAAAACATTTTAAATACTTTGAAATGTCTGAGGGAGAGATTCTTAAGTATAAGAATATTTTTGGTCATCCTAATTTCATATTTCCTTTGATAATATTTGCAGATTGAGGAATGAGTTCTCCACTCTTACAAATACTTTGAAGTGTCTCATAAATATACTAGAAGTTGTTCTCACTATTTTCTCGAGGATAAAATATTGCTGTTTATTGGACTTCTTGTAAATAATGCTATGCTGTTTCACTTACAAATACCATAATGTGATCTCTTCAGGATTGACCATATGTAATTTCCCCCTCTTATCTTTCAAGTCTCACTTTATTGCCAAAAGGATGACATAACTGATTTAGTAATACAGCCTCAGATTAACAGAAATTTAATTAAAATATACATGGGTTTCAATAATTTGAGAATGAGACAGAATCTCATTTTATATCCTGAATTAAGGTAGACTTAAATTCTTATCTTTGAATATTGAAGCATACTTTCTTTTAGAACCATTGTGGTTTGGAAGATCATAGAGCTAAGTTTATTCAACTTGAACTCAATCATCTCTTATTTTAAGTCACTTGAGCAAGCAAGGCAATAAAGTTTATATTTCTAATTGCTATAGGAATAAATAGATTTCACTGTAATACTCATCCCATTCCCAGTCTTCTGATCAATATGACAGGAACATTTCCATTCAGAAATCTACATATAAAATCTACAAGATGGATCTCATTTGGGAAAAGGGGGACATGGAATTATTGAATGAGAGCAGAAGAGGACTTCAGAGGCCATCTAATTTAATCTCACTTTGCAGTTGAGGAAATTGAGTCCTAGTGGGATAAAGTGATTTGCCAAAGCCATATAAGTAGGAAGTCATTAAGTCTTTCAAGGTTGTTTGTCTTTATGATATTGGTTTAGCTCACTTCATTAAGCATTAAGTCATACAAATCTTCTTGGGTTTCTCTCAAACCATCTCTTTCATCATTTCTTATAGCACAATAGAATTCCATCATATTTATATAAATCATCACTTGTTCAGCCATTCATTCATCTCTCAATTGGTGGATCACCCTCCGTTCCCAATTTTTTGCCACCATGAAAAGAAATGCTCTGAATACTTGTAATTACAGATTTTTTTTTCTTTTTCTTTTTTTTTGATCTCTTTGAAATATAGACCAAGTAGCAGTTTCACTGGATCAAGAGATACACATAATTAAGTCACTGTTTAAGCATAGTTTCAAATTGCTTTCTAATATAGCTGTACCTGGTTACAACTCCATAAGCAGTGCAGGAATGTACTTATTTTCTCACAATCATGCTAACAATTGTCATTTTCTTTTTTTGTCAACTTGCTAATCCGTTGGGTATGGGATGGCACTTCAGAGTTGGTTTAATGTGAATTTCACTAAGAATGCTTTAAAGTATGTTATGTGAGATTTGATAGCTTAAATTTCTTCTTTTGAAAAGTGCTTATATCCTTGATTATCCTTTAAAAATGGCTCTTTTTATAAATTTCAGTCAATTCCCTTAGAAATGACTTATTTCAGGGAAATTTAAAAACTAGGATTCCCCCCCCCATTTTCTTACTTCTCTTTTAAAATAGAATTGTTTACTTTCCCATTTTTCATTTTTAAAAATGTTATTTTTTAATGAACAGAAATCTTTTTTTCTCCTTCCCACCCATACCCCATTAAAATAAGGAAAAGAAATTTGCATAGGCAAACAAAACAAATTACTTCATTGGCCTTATTCAGAAAACATATTTCTCATTCTATAGCCTGAATCTCTTACCTCTGTTATCAAGATGTGGACAACAAACTTAATCATCAGTCCTTTAAAATCATCAGTCCTCTGGAAGCATGGATAGTTGTTGCACTGATAAGAGTTCTTATAACTTTCAAAACTATTTGACTTTACAATGCTATTTTTATTGTATGAATTGTACACTTGAATTTTTTCATTTCATACTTTATCAGTTTCAAAACTGTTAAAAATTATTGTTACAATACAATTTTTTCTAGTACTGCTTACTTCATTTTGCATCAGTTCATATAAGTCTTTCCATGTCTTTGAAATATTCTGTTTCTCACAGCAATTCTTACATAGTACAGTAGTATTCCAACATATTCATATAGCATGGTTTATTCATCTATTTAGCAATTGTTGGGCATCCTTTTAATTTCTAATTTGCTTTTGTTTCCAACACAAAAAGAGCTGCTAAAAATATATGAAATAGGTCATTTTCCTTTCTT
Organism: Myrmecobius fasciatus; assembly: GCA_023553655.1. Classification (NCBI taxonomy): domain Eukaryota; kingdom Metazoa; phylum Chordata; class Mammalia; order Dasyuromorphia; family Myrmecobiidae; genus Myrmecobius; species Myrmecobius fasciatus. The sequence goes on along the minus strand of JAJPUD010004966.1, from coordinate 156,845 downwards.
TGATCTCTCAAGTTTAGAACTAAGAGTAGAATAGTTGGATCAGAAAGAATGCATAATTTAATGACTTTTTACATACAATTCAAACTTGTTTTCTGCAATGGCAAACCAATTTAAAATTTAATCAGTGGCACAAAAATGTGCCTATTTCCAACATTTTGTTATTTTACTTTTTATCATCTTTGCTTATATATCTATGTGAGGTTGAACCTCAGAATTGTTTGAATTTGCATTTCACTACTTATTAGTGATTTGGATTATTTTTTCATATGGCTATGGATAGTATAGGTTTTTTCCACTGAGAAATACCCATTCATATCTTTAAACAATTTGTTAATTGGAGAATTGTTCTTATATTTAAAATTTTGAAATACACACATATATATGTACATAAATAAAATATATCCATATCCATGTTATTTATATATATATATGCATTATTTATATTTATATATATCATATATAGTGAGTACCAGAGAAACTTGCAGAAAAGATTTTTCTCCAGTTATTCATTTCCCTTTAAATCTTAATTTTTTTGGATTTGTTTAAAAATGTTTAAATATAGTTAACTTCTATAATCTTTTCTGTATTCTATTTGATCATAAATTATTCCCTATCCCTAGTTCTGATAGATGAGTTTTTCTTGATCCTCAAATTGGGTTAATATGTCATTCTTTCTGTCTCATTTTATGCACCTATATGAAGATTATCTTCATATATGGTGGGTGATGTTAGCCTGTATCTAATTTCTGCCATACTGCTCTCCACATTTCCCAGTAGTTTTTTTTTCAAATTATGAGTATTTTCCCCAAGATCTAGCATCTTTGAGTTCATTGAACTCAAACTTCATTTGGTTTATTTGCTTCTCTATATTGCATCCTTAATTTGTTCTAGTGAGAAATCTGTTTTTTAACAAGTGTCAAATTGTTTTGATTATCATTGCTTTGTAGTATAGTTTCATCTGGTACTGCTAAATTTCTCATTTCTTTTCATTATTTCTTTTTAGATTCTTGATATATTCATATTATAGAAGTAATTCATAGAATCCCCCTTTCCCTTATTTTTCCCCACAAAACTTTGTGGTATTATAATCAATCATTTCTGAAATATTTTATGGAATTTGCTTCTAAATGTATCTGGCCCTTTTTCTGTATGTGTATATGTATTTATGTGTGTGTCTGTAAGAAAGAGCTCATTGATTTCTTGTTCAATCTCTTTGGATTACAAAAGTTCCCTGTTTCTATTATTATTTTAATCTGGGAATTTAAAAATGTATTAAAATTTATATTAATCCACTTTACTTGATTATCAATTTTGCTGCATAATGAAGCAAAAGTTTCTAATAACTTCTTTTATTCATTGATTACGAATTCTTTAAACATTCTTGAAATTGGCAAATTGATTTTCTATCTTTAAAAATATTATTCTTTCTACAATATTCCATGTTTTATATGTTATTAAATTAATTTTATTGTACATTTATTCTTTGGATTTTAGGATTTCTATTTTGGAGCTTAATTCAAGGGATTTTAATTTGTTGATTCTCTAAATTTTTAAAAAATTATTTGTATGAGCATTTTGTTGATTTGTTCTTTTTTGTATCAATGAAAGTGATTAGATATATAAATATTTCCTTGAATACTTCTTTGCCTGAAACTTCAAAATGTTATTATGTTTTTTCAGTATTGTCATTTTTATGATTTATTTTTCACACACATATTTTAGAGATGAGTTATTTAGTTTCCAGTTCACTTTTGCTCATTTCTTCATCGATTCCTCATTGAATATCACTTTTATTACATGTTAGTATGTGAAAGATGTTTAATATTGCTGGTTTACAGCATTTACTTTTTTTAGGGTTTTATACCCTAAATACATAAGTTGTTACAAAAGTGCCATTTACAGCACATGTGCACATACATGCGGGCACACACATTCTTTTTATTCACATTCAATAATATCCAAAAGGCTATACAATCTCACTTTTCTAAAATTCTATTTAGATATTTATTTGCTCCCTCCTTTTTTAGTTAGATTTATCTAGTTTTGAAAGGGATAAATTGAAGTCTTCCATTATTAGAGTTTTACAGTCTATATATTCTTGTGAGTTATTTAACTTCCCCTTTAAGTATTTAGATTTCGTGACACTTAATACATATATAGTTAATATTGATATTAATTTGTTGTCTGTAGAACCTATTAAATTATAATTTTCTTAGTTATTTCTTTTGATTGAGCCTTTTTTTGCTGTTATTTGACATCATTATTGTTACTCCTGCTATTTTTACTTCAATTAAAGTATAATTGATTTTTTTGTCAACTGCATGAGCATCTTTCTGTTTCATATGTTTCTTGTAAATAACATTGAATTTTGCTTTCTAACCCATTCTACTATCCTTTTTCACTTTGAGTGAGTTCATTCAATTTATTCATAGATATTATCATTAATTGTATATTTCTTTTCATCCTATTTTCTTAAATTCTCTCATCTCTTTGTTTTCCTCTTCCTCTTTGCAAAGAAAAGGAGGTTTGTACTCTAGTTTTGGTGCAATTTAGTTCTAATTTTTTGTCCTTTTCTTTGCCTTAATCAAAGAATAAGCATAAACTCTTATCCTTTCTTTAAAAAAACACCCTCATGGAGAACTACTCTCCTTAGTTTATATTGTACAGAACTAACCCCTCCCTTAGTCTGCAATTGCTGTTATGCACCCTTCAACTTCTCCCTTCTCTTCTTTCTCTCATTTTTCTTTTGAGTGAAATGTATCTATAGAGAGTAAGCATTTTCTCTACTTTTCATTCTCTTTATATATACTTATACTTTTGTACTTCAATTATGTTAAAAAAATTCCTGTTTTCTTGCCCCTTGCCCAGTGTATTTCTCTTCCTCTGTTTTCCCATTCTTTTTTTATGATGAAGACATAGCTGAATCAAGTTCAAATACTCTCTTATTGGGCTCCCTCTATGATCACTGATAATGATTGAATTTAGAGAGAATATATATATACATATATATATATATGTATATATATATGTGTGTGTGTGTGTGTGTGTGTGTGTGTGTCTGTGTCTGTATCTGTGTCTGTGTGTGTACATATATATATGTATACATATATATATATATAAAATCTCATATTAGAACAAGAATAGTGTTTATTTAAGTCTCTTATTATTCCTCATATTTATTTCTTTTATATTTCTTTTGACTCTTGTGTTTACACATCAGTGTTTCTAAGCAGCTCTGGTCTTTTTATCAGGAATTCTTGAAAAGTCTGCCCTTTCACTAAAGGTCCATTTGCAGCACCAGTACTATTTTCAGTAGTCTCCCAAGTATGAATAGGGAAGGTATTTGTAGTCTGCAATGGCATTCTGCAAGATTCTACATATCCAAAGGAGTACCTACAAGAAAGTCCTAGGTATTCAGAAAGTCCAAGGATATGTAGAAGCTCACAGCTTCTTCATGGGCCTGGAGAGAAACAGCAACCAGTCTGGTATATCATTGCGCAAAGGGGAACAGCCCAAGTACTAAAGGGTTCCAAGGTTCCTAGTCCTCTCTGTTCCAATGCTATAGAATTTCATGAAGTTACAGCATTCTAAACCTCACAGATCCAAGGAAAAGCAAATCCAAGGAGCAGGAGTTTAGTACAAGAGATCAGGTAACTCCAGGCAACCCAAGCACAGCCAGACATATCATAAAAAATCACCATGAGGGCCCCAGTTCAGGGGAAAAAATGGAGATATGAATAAAGAGAGAACAGTATCAAAAATAATTGTAGATCTATAAATAGATCCTCAAGAAGGGAATTTACAAGCACTATGCCAAGTACTTTAAAATATCCTCACATTTGATGTTCACGACTTGGGGAAGTAGGTGTTATTACTCCCAATTTATATTTGAGGTAACAGTGAAAAACAGAAGTTTAAGTGACTTTCTCAGGCATATAGTCTAATAAGTATCTAAAACTAGATTTGAAATGAGGTCTTCTAGGTTCCAGATCTTGCTAATGTTCTACCCACTGTACTACCTAATAATTTTGTAATAAATATCAGGAATCACTTAACATGGGAAAAATAGATTTTTCCACAAGTACTATATGCATATATAGTAAAAACAAAGCAAGACACAAACAATCAAGTAAAAGGAAAGAATTGGAAAGAAAACAAGTAGAATAGGAAGAAATAAATATTAACCATATAATAATTACTTTTAACCTAGAATGGACCAGACAAAAATCATGGGTCCGGGAAATAGCAAAAAAAGAAAAAAAAAAAAAGCAAGGTTGCAAGGTTTTTTTTTTTTTTTAATAGAAGAAAGTGTAAGATATCAGATATAACAAATGACCTTGAAAACAGTTCATGGAGAGATAATATAAGAATCAGTGGTCTGTTAATAAACCATGATTTAAGAAGGGAAAAAAAAGACTGGAAGCTATTTTTCAGAAAAGTTGTAAGTGAAAATTGCCCAGATGTGTTAGAACCAGAGGACAAAAATAGAAAGTACCTACTGATTATCTCAATAAAATCTAAAAGAAGTCTCAAGAATATCATAAGCAAAACTTAGAGCTCCTATATCAAAGAAAAAAAATATAACTATTCAACTATTCAATACAATTTTGAAAGATTTAAGAACTACAATCATAACATTTAACCAGGTCTCCTGATAACTATAAAAATGTATGCTTTCCAACTTCCTAACATAGAGGTGATGGAAATCAGATTACAGAAATAAACAGCTTTTTGGACATGGCTATTGCGTGAATTCATTTAATTGTGTTCTTTGTTGTAGCAGGTATTTGGTGTGTATATGGAATGGGATTTCTTTGATGTTTAAGTGCAAAAGGAAAGATTTATTTGCATTTTCTCTCGATGAGTAAACCTCTACCTTTTTTGATCCCACCTATTTTACCTCATATTGAATATGGAAATACATATATAAATCTACAATTATGGAACTAAGCTTTTATCTAGGATTAAAGGCATATGCTTATAAAGTTTGCAGATGTTGCAAAGGTAAGAATAGCTAATATATACTAACTGAAAGTAAGAATATAAAAAGATCTCGAGAGAATAGAACATTGACCTTAGTTTACAAAGATGAAATTCAGTAGGCACAAATAAAATTATTATGTTCAGATTAAAAAAGAAAAGTTTCACTTGTATAAGATAGGCTTTGAAAAAGATCTAGAGATCTTAGTGAACTGAACTACATTGAAATGTTTAGTGATTAGGAATTGGGAGGTAATGTTGTTCAGTCATTTTAGTTGTGTCTGACGCTTTGTGACCCCATTTGGGGCTTTCTTGGCAAAGATACTAGGCCGGTTTGCCATTTCCTTCTCCTTTCATTCCATTTCCATTCTCATTTTCATGTCATTTTACAGATGAGTAAACCAAGGCAAACAATGTTAAGTGACTTGTCCAGGACCACACAGTGAGTAAATGTCTCAGGCCAGATTTTAATTAAGGTTTTCCTGATTCCAGGCCTGATGTTTTATTTATTGCACTTCCTAGCTGCCCAGCAAGGTAACAGTTTTATTGCCTGCTGTCCTGATCAGATCACAATTGATGTATTATGTTCACCTCTGAATATCACATTTTAGAAAGGACATTGATAAAGTGTAGAGTATCCAGAAGAGGGAAATCTAAATATTAAAGGGCTTTGAGTCCATGTCACATGAAGATTGTTTGAAAGTTAAAGGAATTTTGATCAGATTGATCAGTAAAATTCTTAATTATTGGAGCTGTCCAGAAGTGGAATGGCTGCTTTGGGAAAAATTATGTGTTCCCCTATATTTGAGATCTTTAAGAAGAAGATGAAAGACCACTTCTTGGGGATGTTATAGAGGTAATTCTTTAGGAGCAGGTTGTAAGTTGCATTATGTCACCAATGAGTTCCCAACACTAATTGGAACAGGTGTGTACTTTTTATTTCCATTTTGCCCTTTGTTCAGTTTTGTATTTTCTTACAATATCAAGTTTTTTTTTAATTATGACTTTTAGATATAGTGCAATAATTCTTAAATTTCTCTCCTTGATCTGTTTTCAGATGGTTTTTTTTTTTCTGTGAGATATTTTACATGTTTTTCATTCCTCCCCCAATCTTTTAATCTTGTTTTGGAGACCTCAGCTTTTCTTTGATCCATTCTAATTTTCAAGAGTTTATCAAGAAAGATTTTTATAACTCCTCTGCCAAGCTATTAATTTCCTTTCCATTTTTTCCCATAGTCCTTATTTCTTTTCCATCTTTCCTCTAGTCTTCTTATTTCATTTAAATATAAAATCATTTTAAGTGATTTTTAAAAAAAACTTAGTTTATCTTTTTCTAGTAGATTTTGTAACCAAGCTCCTTTCTCTTTGAAGCATTGTAAAGGTTTTAGATTCATATTCTCTTCTTATGGGTATGTCTTGAGCATCCCTGTCACCATAATTGCTTCAGGTGTTGGGGTCCTTTTTTAATTGCTTATTCTTCTAAGATATTTCCTGATGTTAGATCTGGGTTCTGTTCACTTTGGGAGGGAAATTTGTTGCCATATTTGTGTCTCTTCGAATCTTTCAGAATGATTGCTGTTTGAACTACGTTTCTAAAAACATGCTGTATTAAATTAGAATTCCAGCAATCTGCTCTGATTTCTTTTACTTTTCTTTACCTGTTCTACAAAATTGGAAAGCCTTCAGGAAGCATTTGGATATATATATATCTCTGAGGACATCCTAGCCGAGTGCAAAGAAATACCTATCACCAGATTGACCAAAGGGTGATGAATGGTTATTTTTACAACAATTCCCAAAGGCAACAGCCTTTTATTAATCCTTGTATTAAGCAATTGAGAGATTGGGATTTAAGCCCAAAGAGGGATTACCCATGTTGTTGAAACTGTTTCAATTTTATAAGAGTTGAAAGATATATTCTATTTCTGAGCAATCTTTTCCTGTGTAAATGTCTTCACAACTATAGAAATAACCATGATTATGTTAGAATTATTAAAATGTGCAAAAAATTGTTTGAATAATATACAAATTTGTTTTGTAGTCCTTGTAGAACAACAAAAAAGCCATGCCAGTCTTTTGCCCAATTAGTAAAGAAATATGTGGGTTTTTTTAGGATGTGAACTAACATGGAAGAATTTAGATCACAAGACACCAAGAAATGTTGCTAAAGACGGTGGCTTCAAGGCAGCATCCAAAGAAATACGCAGAGCTGAACGAATTGCCAAAAAACTAGCCAGGCCTGGAGTGAAAAATCCAAATCCCCCCTGGGCTGTTAGATTACATGACTGGTCTGATGAACATGAAAAAGAATTGCGAGATATCTTTGCTCCTCTTAACCGTGGCAATGGGACTATAACTAAAGAGGACTTTGTGATTATGCTTGAAGATATGCAAACCATAGCAACCCCAGAAGAATTAGCAATTGTTGCTCAGCAACATGAAAAGACCCGAGGAGCAGGTGTTAACATTAATGAATTCTTTAAAGGGACTAGATATTTGCAAAAGTCCTTTGTGCTGGGATCCTATGGACCCAAGAAAAAGAAGAAGGGAAGAGGCAAGAGGGTGAAGAAAGGCAAGTTTGTTCTTCCTCTTCCAGTCCCTTATATTCCTGACAACGTATTTCAACACCGAAAGGAGGGTGGGCCACCTTATTATATGATTGAAACTTACCAAAACGTTACAGACTGCAATAGATTTAATCGAGATCTTCCACCTAGACATCCCATTCAGGATGATTCTAACTGGTATATTGATGATCCTGGAAAAGTATACTGCGATATTAATTACATCACTAAAGCTGGAGATCTGGCATCCCTGAAAAAAGCATTTGAAGCAGGAATACCAGTAGATATGAAGGACAAATTTTATAGAACTCCATTAATGGCTGCATGTGAATCTGGAAACATAGATGCTGCGAAATTTCTTCTTGAAAGGGGGTATGTTACTTTGTTTGGTGAAGCTTTTTCTGGTCATCATTCTTCAAGAACAAAAGAAATTGTAATAAAAATTAGGGAATCAATATGCACTGTAGAATTTTACTGGTTTCCCTGTAAGCATTTTGTCTTTAAGTACTAACTCCCTGCTGGACTCCTTAGGGCAGTTGACTAAAATCATGAACACAAGTGTTGTCTTCAAATCCTTTTGCTCTCTACAGATCTAGAGAAGGACACTCTTACAAAGCCACAGGAGAACTTAGTTTTGGATTTCTTTTGTGACAAATAAATCATCAACTGTGGCTTATTCTACTGTGGAACAGTAGACTCCTACCACCTTGGTGAAAGAAGATACTGCTTCTTAGAACAATTCCCCATCCCATCCCCACCCCCAACCCAGGGTTCCATGTAGCAGTAAGGAAGCCAAATGGCTACACTATCAGGTTTCCAGACTTCCCCACCTAATTCGTTAACTATTGGGACCCCTAAATGGTTTGGGGATGTCCTTTTTAGAGATGTTTTTTTTTAATTGACACACTCCAGTCAATTCAAGCAAGAGGTGAATTTTTTTTTCTTTCTAAAGCACAATAGTTAATTTTTTTCCAGAAAAGAATATCATCTTTGCAGATCAAGTATAATCTATTTGACAGTTGCCTTTATGAGATAATGCAGATTTGAAAATAAAATATTATGCTTGGGAGTAGACATAAGAATTATTTTTACAAGTAGCAGTGTGTTAAGAAAAATATATATATCCAAAATTGGATTGTTCCTATTGTGGTTTTCCCATGAACTCTGATTTACATCTATATATGTATGCTTATGTAAATATATGTGTGTATATATGTATATGTATATAAATGTATATATATTATGTAAGTGTATGTGCATATATGTATGTAAATGTAAAAATATTTATGTATGTGAGCATTCATGTGGGTATCTATATACATGTGTGTCTATTTGTTTATTATATGCCTGTATATAGGCATATGCCTATTAAATTTACACAGGAATGCATGCATATACTCATACATACTTAAAGCAGTTAGAGGCAGTGTGGTGAGGTAAAAATAAACACTGACTTCAAAGTCAAAAATAACTAGTTCTAGTCATGACTTGAAGACTTGTTTGCTTTAAAACAAAGAACAAATCTTTTAATCTCTCTGACCCTAATTTTCTTTATTGGTATAATGGAATAATATTTATTTTGCTTGCCACTTGGGGTTATTGTAAAGAAAGCACATCATAAATTATAAACCATTATATAAACATGAGCTATTGTATTTTGTCATGTAGCAACTTTGATAAGTAAAGACAAAAGCAAAGAAAAAAATACAGAAGTAGTTTTGCAGTACAGAATATTTTAAAAATCATAAGTCCCATCAAAATTCGTGGCAAGCTATTTTACTATAGTCATAACTTCCCTAGTTTGAAGAAACTTAATAAAAGATGAAATAATGTTGTTAAGTTATTTGAATGATGCATGACTCTTTTTGACTCCATTTGAGATTTTCTTGTCAAAGATACTGGAGTAGCTTGCCATTTCCTTCTCTAGTTCATTTTATAGATAAGGAACTTAGGAAAATAGGTTAAATGACTTGTCCAGGGTCAAAGAGGTATTAAGTGTTTAAGGCTACACTTGAATTCATTTCTTCCTGACTCCAGACCCTGTGCTCTATACACTGTACCACCTTGCTACCCTAGATGCAGTATTATCTTGAAAGTTCAACTTAAATTTAACTTTTAAGAAAAGTAACTTGAAAGTAACCTAGAATCATTAATTAATGCAACTTTCTTTTTTTTTAATAGGGCCAATGTTAATGAAACCGATAATTTCCTGTGGACTCCACTCCATCATGCATGCCATGCAGGTCAACAGGATATTGTTGAACTTCTTGTTAAGAATGGAGCTATAATAGATGCACCTTCAATCAACAGCTCAACACCTTTAATGAGAGCCATTGAAAGCTGTAGACTGGACACTGTACGATACTTAATAGAATTAGGTGCTGACTTTCAGGCTAGAAATAGAAAAGGTAAGTTAGAGAAGTAAATTTGGAAGCAGAGTTGGCCATAGTACCATTCAAGTCAGCTAGTATTTTATTGCCATGTGACTGCACTTCTGAAACTTCTTGTCTATGGCTACAAATATAAACACAGCTAATAATCTATAAGTACTGCAGTGACTCCACTTTCCTCTTACAGGGGAGCTAAAGATTGACTTGAGTAATGATGGTTGTTGCTCTGAGAATTCAAGGAAAAACCATGTGGGGTATTCCACACAAATGAATATAAACCAAAATGTAGGGCCAGTTCTGTTAGTTTCTTGCAAATAAGTGCTATATGATAAATCTAAAATCCTTTGTGAGAGGATTAATAATTTACTAAGTTCTTACTCTTATATAAGAGATGACTTGTTTCCTAGTTAGTGATAATCTTTATAACCTCTGTTATTAAGAGATGACTTGTTTCCTAGTTAGTGATAATCTTTATAACCTCTGTTAAGCGCTATAAAACTATCATAGATGAGCCTGTGCAATGTTGAGTCAGCAGTGGGCTAACAGTATAGTCACTATACCCAGTCAATCACCTCCATCCCAAGCTTTGTAATAATGGAGCAGAAATGCATCACCATTCCTGGCAGGGAAATCAGCATATTATGCTGGAACAGGCTCTGGATTTGGAGTCAGAAGCATCGAAGTAAGTTTAGATTCTAGTCCTTCCTAGACCTTGGGCAAGCGTTTTACGCTCTCTGCCCCTCACCTGGTTTCTTCATCTGTGAAATGAAGGGGATTGACTAAAGTACATCTAAAGTGATAGCCAGCTTCAATAGCCCATGATTCTTTGGGAAAAGGCAGCAGCTATAGCTAAAAGATATAGAGTATGTGAATTGTCAATATTTATAGTTTCCATTTTGGAGATAACCTCATCAAAGAAAGGTCAGAGAAAGATTAAAAAAGGTGGGGAGTAGAGCTAGTCATTTTAATGATGCCAATAAAGGAGCATTTTAAACGTATCTTAATTTTAGTAAACTCAAGTAGCCATGCAGTTTAGTGGAAAGACAACCTGAATAAAGAGGGGTGATCATTCAGGTTCTGTTATAATTTTTAACATCCTTTGAACTACATAGGACTAATGTTGCAAAGATTTATTGGCATAACCAATATTATACCTATCATATACATCTTTTGATTACTCTCTTTTTTAAATAGGACAGGATGCTTTGGATATTGCTAAAGCCTATGCTGATTCCAGGATAATTAATTATATTCAAGACAAGGTAGATCATTTGCCAAAAGCAGTAGAAATGAAAGGAAAGGGTATAAAGCCACCTCCTAAACCAAAGCCAGCTCCTAAACCTGCGGCACCAACTGAAATTCCAAAAGAAGAGGTAAGAAAAAAAATAGGTCCAAGTGACGTGACCCTGGAAGAATTTATAGTGTTAAAATATTTTTATACAAAGTGTTACAAATAATACATGTGATGAAAATTTATAATTGTATTAGAAATACAATAAATAAAAATGTTTAGCTTAAGAATGAAGCTTTCCTGGAAAGCCTTGGGGCAAACAGAAACTGTTACCATAGCTAGATCTTTATACATAAAATTTTGGAGATAATACTGTCATCTGTTTTTCTCCTAAGATTGTTTGAGAAAAAAAGTTTTTTGGTAAAAACGTTGAATTTGATATGCTATTAATATCCATCCATTCAGTTCCCTAACAAAATAAAAGTTTAACTGGTCAAACTGTAGCATATATATATTTTTTAATCCACCTTGAATTCTAAATTCAAATTAAATATCAATATGGTTCAAGGAAAAAGGCATTCTTACAGGAATCACTAAAAGGAATGTATTCATTTAAGCCTATAATGGTTTTATGTATCTCTAAAATATATTGATAATATTCCACTGAACCTGAAGTCTTGGGTCATGAGGTTTGTGTGTCTAATGCACAGCAACTCTCAACATTACATCATCATACTAAGAGTTTGGTCATTAATTAATAAGTCATTTTCAATCTGGAGTGATAGGGTTGCCTCTTTTGGAATGAATCAGAAGTCTGTTGATCTGTTCATATACTGTTTAACATAGTCAACCCTGGCTGGCATCAGGAGCCAAAAAAAATCTGAGTCAGGCTTAAACAATGGGATGATCTAGTTAGAGTAAATTTAATAGAAAATAAGTATAAATTCCCAGGTTTGGTTTAAGAAAACAACTTCATAGATATGAAATGGATATATGTGCTGGATGTCACTTCAGGTAAAGAAGGCCTGGCATTTTAGTAAACTCAACATGAGTCAATAATGTGGTGTGATAACAAAAATAATCTAAGCAATCTTCATTAAGAGAAGCTTAGGTAGGATATAATCATGCTGTTCCTTGCTTTAGTCAAATGACATCTGGAACATTATCATGAATCGCGTCCAAAAAGTCATACTAAGTTCCTTTTTTCCCCCTGAGGCAGTTGTAGTTAAGTTGCCCAGGGTCACACAGCTATAAAGTGTTAAGTGTTTGAGGTCAGATTTGAACTCAGGTCTTCCTGACTTCAGGGCTGGTGCTCTATCTACTGTCCCACCTAGCTGCCCCCATACTAAGTTCTTAATGCCATTTTTGGCATTAAGCTGGCAAAGCTGAAGTATAGAATGGTTACTAAGAAGATGAGATTATAGAAACCAGAATAGTTTTTTAGTTGATTCTCTAGGGTTCTCTAAGTAGACCATCATATCATCTGCAAAGAGTGATAATTTGGTTTCCTCATGACCTACTCTAATTCCTTTAATCTCTTTTTCTTGTCTTATTGCCAAGGCTAGCATTTTTAACACAATATTGAATAGTAATGGTGATAGTGGGCAACCTTGTTTTACCCCTGATCTTATTGGGAATGCTTGCAGTTTATCATTATTACATATGATGCTAGCTGATGGTTTTAAATAGATGCTACTGACTATTTTATGGAAAACTAAAGCAGAACTGCCCAGCACATGACATAATTCAATCAGCAGAACTGCCCCAGGACAAATTAAAGCAGCTGTCCCACCTTTGCCCTAAACAGACCTCACACCTTTAAAAAAAATGAATAAAAAACCAAAAAGAGCTCTCACCATAGACAACTTTTATGGAGAGAGGGAAGAACAGACCTCAAATCCTGAGGCCCCGAAAGGTAAAGCAACTCCAGAAAAAGCCCCAAAGAGAGATATAAATTGGTCTCCATGTCACAAGGCTTTCTTTCAAGATTGCATAAAAAAATCTTAAAAGAGAGTTAGAAGAAACATGGGGAAATGAAATGAGATCATTGCAAAATAAAATAGAAAAAATGGAAAAAGTGCAATGAACAAAAAATGTAATTGGTTAATTGCAAAAGGAACTAAAAACAGTAACTGAAGAAAATAAGACATTAAAAATTAGAATCGAACAATTGGAAATGAATGACTCATTAAGACTTCAAGAATCAGTCAAACAAAAACAAAAAAAATGAAAAGATAGAGAAAAACATGAAATATCTCCTAGGAAAAACAACTGACCTGGAAAATAGATCTAGGAGAGACAATCTAAGGATTATAGGGCTTCCTGAAAGCCATGATGATAAAAAGAATCTAGACACTATCTTCCAGGAAGTCATAAAAGAAAACTGCCCTGATATTTTAGACCCAGAAGGCAAAATACTCCTTGAAACAATCCACCGATCACCTCCTGAAAGAAACCCAAAAATTAAGTCCCCCAGAAACATCGTGGCTAAAATCCAAAACTATCATACCAAAAGATATTACGAGAAGCCAGAAAGAAACAATTTAAATATCGGGGAGCCACAATTAGGATCACACAGGACCTAGCAGCTTCTACTTTGAAGGATCGAAGGGCCTGGAATCAGATATTCCGAAGGGCAAAGGAACTTGGATTACAGCCAAGAATAAGTTACCCAGCTAGAATGAGCATTATCTTCCAGGGAAGAAGATGGTCATTCAATGATATAGGAGAATTTCACCTATTTCTACTGAAAAGACCAGAACTGAACAAAAAATTTGATCTACAAACACAGAACACAAGAGAAACATAAAAAGGTAACAAGGAAAAAAAAACTCGAGAACTATATTTGTTATAGATACTTATAGAATGAGGGTTGATTTTATGAATCTATTATTACATTATGATTATGATATGATTACTGTGATTTTATGATTATGATATGATTATTGTGATTTTATGATTATTATGATATGATAAAATGAAAAAGAAATTAGAGGTAGAAAAGGGATAACACTGAAAGAAGAGGAAAAGGAGGTAAAATAAGGGAAATTACATCACATGTAGAGGCAAAGAAAACCTATAATGATTGAGGGGAAAAAAGAGAGGGGAATGAAAATTTGGTTAATCTCCATCTCATCAGATTTGGCTCAGAGGGAATAATAAATGTACTTATAAGGAAACAGGAGGGAAAGGGGGAAGAAAGGGGTGGGTGGGCCTCTAAAGGGGAAGGATTGTTTGAGGGAAGTGGTTATCAAAAGCAAAATAGTAGGGAGGAGGTAAAGTGGATAAGAAAGAGAAAAGCATAAGTTAGGGTAAATAAGATGACAGGAAATACAGAATTAGTTATTTTAACTGTGAATGTGAATGGAATGAACTCTCCCTTAAAGCAGAAGCAGATAGCAGACTGGATTAAAAACCAGAATCCAACAATATGTTGTATACAAGAAACATATCTAAAACATAGAGATACATACAGGGTGAAGGTAAAAGGCTGGAGCAGAATCTATTATGCTTCAGGTGAACAAAAAAAATCAGGGGTAGCAATCCTGATCTCAGACCAAGTAAAAGCAAAGATAGACTTAATTAAAAGAGACAAAGAAGGAAATTATATCTTCCTAAAGGGTACCATAGATAATTAAGCAATATCAATACTAAACATATATGCACCAAGTGGTATAGCATGGAAATTCCTAAAGGAAAGTTCAGAGAGATGCAAGAAGAAATAGACAGCAAAACTATAATAGTGGGGGATCTCAACCTCCCTCTCTCAGAACTTGATAAATCAAACCACAAAATAAATAAGAAAGAAGTTAAGGAGGTAAACAAAATGTTAGAAAAGTTAGGTATGGTAGATCTTTGGAGGAAATTAAATGGAGACAGAAAGGAGTTTACTTTTTTCTCAGCAGTCCATGGAACTTATACAAAAATTGACCATGTGTTAGTACACAAAAACCTCAAAATCCAATGCAGGAAGGCAAAAATAATAAATGTATTTTTTTCAGATCATGATGGAATAGAAATCACATGCAATATAAGGCCAGGAGAAAATAGACCAAAAACCAATTGGAAACTAAATAATTTTATCCTAAAGAATGAATGGGTGAAACAGCAAATTACAGACACAATTACTAATTTCATCCAAGAGAATGACAATAATGAGACAACATACCAAAATTTGTGGAATACAGCCAAAGTGGTAATAAGGGGAAATTTTATATCTCTAGATGCTTATTTGCATAAAATAGAGACAGAGAAAATCAATGAATTGGGCTTGCAACTAAAAAAGCTAGAGAAAGAACAAATTAAAAACCCCCAATCAAATACCAAACTTGAAATCCTAAAAATAAAAGGAGAGATTAGTAAAATTGAAAGTAAAAAAAACTATTGAATTAATAAATAAAACTAAAAGTTGGTTTTATGAAAAAACCAACAAAATAGATAAACCTCTAGTTAATTTAATTAGAAAAAGGAAGGAGCAAAATCAAATTGTTAGTCTCATAAATGAAAAGGGAGAACTTTCCACCAATGAAGAGGAAATTAGAGCAATAATCAGGAGTTACTTTGCCCAACTGTATGCCAATAAATTTGATAAGCTAAGTGAAATGGAGGAATATCTACAAAAATACAGATTGCCCAGATTAACAGAAGAGGAAATAAATTACTTAAATAGTCCCATTTTAGAAAAAGAAATGGAACAAGTTATTAATCAACTCCCTAAGAAAAAAAATCCCCAGGACAAGATGGATTTACATGTGAATTCTACCAAACATTTAAAGAACAATTAACTCCAATATTATATAAACTATTTGAAAAAATAGGGAACGAAGGACTCCTACCAAACTCCTTTTATGATACATACATGGTACTGATACCTAAACCAGGTAAAACAAAAACAGAGAAAGAAAATTATAGACCAATCTCCTTAATGAATATTGATGCAAAAATCTTAAATAAAATATTAGCAAAGAGATTACAGAAAATCATTCCCAGAATAATACACCATGACCAAGTAGGATTTATACCAGGAATGCAGGGATGGTTCAATATTAGGAAAACTATTAACATAATTGACTATATTAACAACCAAATTAACAAAAAACATATGATAATCTCAATAGATGCAGAAAAAGCATTTGATAAAATCCAACATCCATTCCTATTAAAAACATTAGAGAGTATAGGAATTAATGGACTTTTCCTTAAAATAGTCAGTAGCATCTATTTAAAACCATCGGCTAGCATCATATGTAATGGTGATAAACTGGAACCATTCCCAATAAGATCAGGGGTGAAATAAGGTTGCCCACTATCACCATTACTATTCAATATTGTATTAGAAATGCATATTGCTTTTTTTATTATTTATTTTTATATTATTTGCATAACACATGTGTGGGTAATTCTTCAACAATAACCCTTACATAGCTTTCTGTTACAAAATTTTCCCCCCAACTCCCCACCCCTCCCTTAGATGGCAGGATATCCACTACATGTTAATTATGTTAAAATATTGTCAAATCGAATATATGTATACATATTTCCAAACTTATCATTGTTGTGCAAGAAAAATCTTATCTACACAAACGATATATCAGATAAAGGAAACACAATGTAAGCAAACATCAATCTAGGAGTATGAGAATGTTATGTTGTGGTCCACATTTCACATCCCTCTCTCTGGGTGTATATGGCTTTCTTCAGTGAACAATTGGAGGTGGTTTGAAACATATCATTGTTGAAGAGAGCCATGTCCATCAGAATTAATCGTCATATAGTACTGTTGTTGCCGTGTATAATGATCTCCTGGCTCTGCTCATTTCACTCAGCATCAGTTCATGTAAGTCTCTCCAGGCTTCTCTGAAATCATCTTGCTGGTCATTTCTTACAGAACAATAATATTCCATAATATTCATATACCATAATTTATTCAGCCATTCTCCAATTGAAGGGCATCTATTCAATTTCCAGTTTCTAGCCACTACAAAAAGGGCTGCCACAAACATTCTTGCACATGTGGGGCCTTTTCCTTCCTTTATGATTTCTTTGGGATATAAGCCCAATAGAAATGCTGCTGCTAGGTCAAAGGGTATGCACAGTTTGATAACTTTTTGAGCGTAGCTCCAAATTGTTCTCCAGAATGGCTGTATCCGTTCACAGCTTCACCAACAATGCATCAGTGTCCCAGCCCTCCCACAACCCCTCCAACATTCATCATTAACTTTTCCTGTCATTTTAGCCAATCTGACAGGTGTGAAGTGGTACCTCAGGGTTGTCTTGATTTGCATTTCTCTGAACAACAGTGATTTGGAGCACCTTTTCATATGGCTATAAATAGTTTTAATTTCATCCTCTGAAAATTGTCTGTTCATATCCCTTGACCATTTATTGATTGGAGAATGGCTTGAATTCTTATAAATATGAGACAATTCTCTATATATTTTAGAGATGAGACCTTTATCAGAACCCTTAAATGTAAAGATGATTTCCCAATTTATTACTTCCCTCCTAATCTTGTCTGCATTGATTTTGTTTGTACAAAAACTTTTTAACTTAATATAGTCAAAGTTATCTATCTGGTTTTCAATTAAGAGTTCCAGTTCTTCTTTGGACATAAATTTATTCCATCTCCATAGGTCTGAGAGGTAAACTATATTACATTCCTCTAATTTACTTATAGTATCACTCTTTATATCCAGATCTGCATGTTGCTTTTTAAGAAAGATCTTTAAGCAAAGTCGGGATGACTCCTTGCTGTGGTGTTCCCAGAAGGGAGGGGGGGGATACCTTTTTGGGATGGCTTAGATCTGATGGCTAATATCCCTTCTATCTGAGTTGCTGTGCTTTTCTGACAGTTTGATGGCATGCTTGCTTTGGCAATCTGAACAGCACAAAGGTGTATATTCCCTCCCTCTCTGTAGTGTTTCTAATCTAAAGGGAATGGGTCAAGTTTACTACCAATCTAGTTCTCAGCCACCAAAAAGGTTCCTGCTGAAAAATTCTATCTGGAAAACCAGTGAAGAATTGAAGATATGTATTTCTGAGTGTTACTGTGATTGCAAAAGAAATACAGTATCTATTTTCAACAATGAGGACTGCTAGGGGGTGTTAGGAAATAAGAATGTTTCTCTGGAAGTCCTGGCTGCCCCAGCATGAAGAGGAATGAGGAGGAAATCTTCGTATGAGACAAAAACAATTAAACTGATTGTGACAGTGATAATAATTCACTGTGATAATAAGTGACAGGTTCATGTCATATGCTAATGTAATTTTCAGTAGATAGCAAGCCTCCCAACCAATAAGAAAGCATCTAGTCACAAAAGACTAGAGTTAACTCTTTGTGTAATGTGGCTGTTGCTGCACCAAACCAGTTTTTCCCAAATTTGCCAAAATCTCTAAATTGGAGCTATTTCAGCTTGGATTGGAATTTTTACTTATAGAATGAAATGGTATATAAGTTTATTTCTTGCTTTAGAATATATCCAGTGTATTGTAAAAGAAAAGAAGCTATAAAACATACAAAATATTTTTCTAAAGGTAATAACAACTTTGGATTAAATTTCAGGAGTCACTTCCACCAGTTTATAATATTCCACCCATAAAGGAAGTAAAAGTGCCTGTTAAGGATAATGTTGTTCATCTCAATAACCTGATTACCAGTGGATTTACAAAGAAAGTTAACATCACATTCGTACCACGGAGAGTAAGTACTTTGACAGAAATCAAATATTTTATAATTTCACACTATAACTTTTCAGATGCTCTTGAAATAACATGTGAATTGATTAAATGCTGTATTAAAATGTCAACATAACCCTCATTGGTTTAATTTCTAACCCACTAACATGCTTAAGGGTGTATCACTGGCCATTTTAGTTATTTAGCAGTTTTCAAAGTGTTAAGATCTACTTATCTTTTCTCTAGATCATTATCTATGATCCAAGTACTTTGATATTTAGTATACTTTTTCATATGAAGAATATAATCTAGAGAAGAGAGAAGATTCTGAATTTCTTCACCTAACAAATATTTAAATTGTAACCTTCAGGTTATGTAAACAGCACCTCAAAATCCTGATAGCTAACCTGAATTTTCCACTTTTCTTCCAAATATTTTGATGTAGAATAAAAGATGAGATTTTGTCCAATGCTAACACTTATACTAATTTGCTATATGCCGTCAATTAATTTCCTGATATAAAAGCTTCCATATATTAATAATGTTAAAAATAAATAAATCAAAAATTTAAGTTATGAAGGATTTGTAATTTATTGTTAAAATGGAAAAGAGGGTAGAATGAGAGACAAGAACTGATATTTTACTCTTTGAAGTATTTACCTTTTTATTTCATGATGAATTCTCTTAATACTAGTAATATGTTGATGCCATATATTTTTCTAAGTTTTTAAGGGTTTTTTAGATGCTATTATAGACATTTGAAACTTTTTTGTTATATACAATTAATTAGTATAGTCTCTTCACACATTTTTTCTTGTTTCCTTAGTATGCTTTTCACAGCTACAAAGTTTGGGACTTCTCTTAAGGTTCTTCATCCCATCCCCTTCCCATTTCACTCTAAGTAGATAGTCTCACTTCTACTTTACTGAAAAGTCCAGAAATAGTATAGCAGCTAGAAAAGAAAGAAAAAGGGTACTTTTAAGACACAGATATGTTTAGTGACTTTCTCAAGATTATACAAGTACTAAGTGTCAGGATTCAAATGTAGGCCTGTTGATTCTAAATGTAACATTTTCTAATGGATAAAGCAGTTTCTGTATTGTGACCAATCATCCTGTAAGCATCCTCATTTGCTTTATCTTCATTTTAACACATCTTGGTCTTCTTTCTACCTCTCTCAGAGAAAGAAATGTTTTTTTTCCTTCTTAAGATAACTTTTTGCTGTCTTGGTTAAGGAATAATCAATCAACAAGTATATATTAAAGCATTTTCCTGCCTGGCACTGCTTAGGTACTGTGGAAGCAAAGATGCAAATTAAATAATCCTTTCCCTCAAAAAGTTTCCATTCTATAGGGAACAACAAGATGAAGATATATATACATATATATATATATATATATATATATATATATATATATATATATATA